>PVKE010022927.1:0-25126 GCA_004027555.1 Craseonycteris thonglongyai
GTGTGCAAGGTCCTTTACTAAAGACTGCCCCTGATCTTCTGGAGGGGCTTTGGATTCTGAGGTGTGCATTGTGTTTGATGTGGTTCTTTTTGCTTTACGCATGAGTCTGCTTTCCCTCTGGGGGTTTGCCTATCAGATGGGCTTCTCTTTATTTTTTCTTTTGGACTCAGTTGTGGGAGAAGGAGATTTTGGGAGAGGGTTGGGGGAAGCAGACAGCTTCTGTGTCCTGGGGCACTTCAGGTTGCTATATTAGCTGTGAGATAGCAGGGTAGTAAAGGTGTGGCCAGGGGTGGGGGCATGTGAGTAGGAGCTAGGGCGGGCCTGAGACACAATAGCAGATTCCTCTTTCAGCAGGGGGGCTGGTGGTTCAGTGGGGGCAGGGCGCAGGAGCTCTGGTCTTTCCTCCTCCTGGCTGCCCCTCCTTCAATCATATCTGTAAGCCATGCCCACAGGGCAGCACTTGGATGGGCTGGGGCTTGGCAGAGGCCCCAGTCTGCTGCACAGTTTCGCGTACAGGCAATGACACTGCGGAGACCCAGCAGGCAGCCCAGTTGTGCGCGTGGTCCGCAACGCCCCTGCTTCCCGGTGGGCAGGGCGCCGAAAGCCGGTCCCGCGCACAGGCAGCAGTGCTGCGGTGGCCTGGCGAGCAGAGTGCCGAAAGCCCTGTAGCGAGCTGGCGAGCAGGCAGCGGCGCTGTGGGGCGGCCCGGTGGGCGGGGCACCGAAAGCCCGGTGCGTGCAGGCAGTGATGCGCAGCGGCCCAGTGGGCAGGGCGCTGAAAGCCCAGCCGCGCACTTCCGCGCAGGCAGAGGCACCGCAGAGGCCTGGTGAGCGGGGCACCAAAAGCCCAACTGCGCGCTGGCAGGCAGGCAGCGGTGTCACAACGGCCCGGTGGGCGGGGCGCCGAAAGCCCTGTGCGCACAGGCTGTAGCTCGGGTGGCAGCCGCTCTACGCTCCCGGCTCTGTTGAGACCGCCGGATTCACTCCAAGCACGTCCAATGCAGCTCTGCCCACTCAAGCCCCAGCCCTCACTCCAAGAGCCCTGTCCTCAGAAGGCGCTCCCTCACAGTCAATCTCCCCCATAAATCAGGGGTGCTGAGCCGTTGCGGGCTGGTGCCCTGCTCTCACCCCGCCCGCCGGGAAGTGCTGCCGCCCTGCTCCACAGTCCCTGTTCCACTTTAAGCTCTGTGATCTGATTAGGGCACTGCGTGCTGTCCCTTGAGTTCGGATGTTAAATTGTCCACAGTCTTGTGGGGCTTCCACGCTCCCTAGGTCTCGGCTTCCAGCCCGCCCTCGATCCAGCTCCACTTTGACCGTAGTCCCCCAACCCCCCTCTGTTTCTGCCAGCCCCGGGCCGCGCTCCGAGTCTCTGTCCCCGAACCGCTGCTTCCCTTTTCCTCTCCCGCTCTCCCCTTTTTCTCTAACCTTTGTGTGTTGTTCTGCGTTGTGTGGTTCTCTTAGTTGAGGTTTCTTCTCAGGGTTTCCCCTGTGGATTCCCCTCTGTTCACAAGGCCCTTCCCAGGCAGTTATCGGCATTCTCCTCTCATGCCGCCATCTTGGATCCTCAACATTATTTGATAAATGCAAGTATACCATAAAGTATCCACAAAAATTAGAATTATGATCTATTATTATATACCTAAGAAAGTATCTATTATGGTGATCTTATTATTATTAAAGCAATATAAGTGTATTGACTTATAATGTTCTTTAGTAAATCTATCTAGCCTACATATTCTTTTAATATTAATATTAACTGGAAATATATTTTTTGATTTATTGGATTTTCTTAGCAATTGTTTGTTTTTATGAAATTAACATCTTTCAGAATCATAATTATTACATTTCACTCTTAATCAATCATGTACATGTCTATTTCAAATAAAGTAGAATTTTAACATATAGAGCACACAAGGAAATCATCATTGAAGATTATACTTAGAATGCTTATCTGATTTTTGCATACTTACAAATATGCATCTTTTATATTACTAATAATGTTATGCTCATTGCTTCTGATAAGAACCTATGAGATCATATGGCTTTAACTACACTAAAGTTTAGGGACTACAGAATTGATGTTGAAGAAGGGAAAAACTAAAGGTGAATAGCTGATGTGGTTAAGAATACCAAGGCTGGAGCCAAATTTATGCATTCCTAAAAAATATTCTTTCAATTTAACTCTTACTTCTTTGAGTACTAATGAGGTTGAACTTTGTTACACATTTAATAATACTTTTTATTTCTTTTCTTCTGAATTATATATTCATGCCTCTTTTTTAATTTGGGGTTGTAACATTTTCCACTATATTTAGTTCTTTATGTTTTTGTAAGTCTTTATGGTGTCATTAATTCTTATAATCACCATGTGAGGTGGGTAAAATAGTTGTTATTATCCCTCATTTAATACCTACGGTAGGCCTGGGGAAACTTTTTCAGGACAAGGGTTACTTCTAATTTTCTCCAAGTGTCGCGGTCATTAGCTATTTATCTTCTCTTGCTAGAGTGCATGCAGCCACCTCGGTTATGAAGAGCCAGTTCTCGCCTCTAGTAGCTGTACATGTGCATCTGAAAAATGTGTTTCTTTTATGTTTAGCTTCCTAGTTGCTAGGCCCTGGCCTAATGTGGTATCTGCTACAACACAGTTTTCTTAATTCCAGTTGTCTCCCCAAAATTGCCTGGTGGACCATATCAACATCTTGCCCAGTCCTTACCTATGGAAACTGGGATTCAAAAATGTAAAATGGCACAATGAGATACCACCTCACACCCTCTAGAATGGCTATAATCAGCAAGACAAGGAACAACAAGTGCTGGGGAGGCTGCAGAGAAAAAGGAACCCTCGTACACTGCTGGTGGGAATGTAAACTGGTACCACCACTATGGAGGACAGTATGGAGATTCCTCAGGAAATTGGGACTAGAGCTGCCCTATGACCTGGCAATCCCCCTTCTGGGTATCTACCCCCCAAACTTGAAAACCTTAGTCTGTAAACACATATGTACCCCAATTTTTATTTCAGTGCTGTTCAAGGTGATTAAGTCATGAAAACAACCGAAGTGCCCTTTGATAGATGACTGGATAAAAAAGCTGTGGTACATATACACAATGGAATACTACTCAGCGATAAGAAATGATGAAATACTGCCATTTGCCACAACATGGATGGACCTTGAGAGCATCATGCTAAGCGAAATAAGCCAGACAGAAAGAGCTAAGAACCATATGATTTCACTCATATGTGGAATAGAAAACTGAAAGCAACAAAGAAACAAAACCTCATGCACATAGTCAATAGTTTAGTGGTTGTCAGAGGGTAAGGGGTGAAGGGGGTGAAAGGAGAGAGGGGGAGCTAAATATATGGTGATGGAAAGAAAGCTAACTCTGGGTGGTGAACACATATTGTAACACAGATGAAGTACTGTAGAATTGTACACCTGGAACCTCTGTAATTTTTACTAACCAATGTCATCCTAATAAATTTCACAATAATAAAGAGAAAAAAATGTGATTTGCCTAAAACTTACACAACATGGAGTATGTGATGCAAATCTTGTGATGAATTAGAACACCCTCAATCTCCCTTATTCTGTGACCTGGAACTTAATCTCTTGCTAGCAGAATATAAAGTATTAGCAAATCATCATGCATTCAACAGCTCTTTATTGAGATGGATCATCAACTTGAGTGAGCTTTCTATCTTGTATATATTTGCAGAGATGACTTCGTTGTTGTCTAGTCTCTTAGAGAAATTAAATTTTAAAATACTAATAAATCCTTCCCCGATACATAAAGTGCTGTGTGGGTTCCGATGCACCATCAACATGGTCCATATTCTAAAGGACTCAGCTTAATGACCTATTTATATTCTTAGGAAGATACAGCTATCTTTACTGAAAATGTTCTGTGTGCAAATAAATACCTTTTTGCCAGATGAGTTTACAGAAAGACTTTAGCCTTGTGGTGTCTGGAACTCAGGCCCATAGGGCAAGCATGGTTTTCAAGAGGCCTGGTGCCTTGTCTTCAGGAGAACAGCAGGTAAGTCAACAAAATAATAATAATAATAATGATAATGATGATGATGAGTTAAAGTAAGTAATTGGGTGGAGAGAATAAAAGAAAGGGTGCAGGAAAAAGAGAGATGAGCCCAAAGTAGAGATGGAGATGAATATCCATTGTGACTTGGAAATCAGAAGGCTTCTTGCTTGTAGTTGCAATTGAACTCATTTAATACTCATCTATTCAGCTGTATTTGAAAAGAAAATAACATTCATTTTCTTCCAAGATTCTCAAGAAGTACAAATGTTGTTTTTGTTGCCCTTCTTGATGTATTATCTCTATCCTAATTTCAGTTTCTGAGGTCTCTCCCTCAGGCACTTTTAATCCAAGAACTTGTCCTTATCATGATTTCTGCTGTTGTTCAGGGACAAGAGGATAAACAACATGTCTTTGCAGGACACATCCCAGCCTTAGAATTATGATTTCCTCCCTCTAGGACATATCTCTTTAGAGATTTGACTCATCCTGTGCTCAGGCCCTGTGGTGATTGTGTGCCTCATGGTTAGGGACAGGGTAAGATGGAAGCACGCATTCAGGGGAGCCACTGTGACTATCACAGTAGCTCAGGCTTCTGTTCGAGATGCACACAACACTTTCTGGAGACCAGTGTAAGCATCTGTCCTATTGCGATAGAAACTCTATAGACAGAGCTAATTGAATCTGGTAAAGAGGGGTATGATGGAAAAAGTTATTCTGCTAATGGACTAGACATTAGAAAGCACTGGATCAAAGGATGTGTGCATTATAAAAGCCCCAAAGAAAGAGGACCATGGTTTCCCGAGGCAGATGCCGTGGGTAATTACTCAAGGGTCTGCATTTTGGGGTGAATTAGTGAGTTCACTATTGAAGAACAAAACCTTGGCTGGTCAACCTAAAATTTGAATCTGATGAAGAGAGCTGCACCTGATTTAATGCTCTTTGGTTTTCTGCAAGTCTGATGTAAGTCAATGTCCTTCTGAATCAGTGACAAGCAGTGGAACACTCTGCTCATAGGGTGAGGATTTCTGACTATACATACACAGACACACAGAAGTACAGGCACACACACACAGAAATTCACACATCCACACCACTTGCTATGATCCTAGCCCTGTGCTGTAGGTAGACACGTAATAATAATAAAAAAATAGTCAAGTATATTAAAAGACTATAGATTCTTTGAGGAACAAGACAAAACCAAATAATGTTGGGACATTCAAGAATTGTCATAGCTCTCTCCAGTCAAGTTTTTGAAAATAACTCTAATAGAGGAGAAATTCAAATTTGAGAAACTTAGGACTGTATTTGAAAGAAAAATAGGAAGAGAGCATGAGAGACTGGGAGAGGAAGGACTTTCCTAATCACTGTATCAGAAGTTCCACCCCTTGCATCCCAGGTGGGAACCACTGAAGAGAATAATCTCCCTGGAAGGGAGTGCAGAGTCTGAAAAGAGCACACTGCAACCCCTGTGTGATGAGGGCTGCTGGATTTGGTCAACATAAACACAGGACATTTGCATTTCAGATAAACAATGAATAATTTTCAGTATAAATATGTATGTCCCATGCAAATATTGAAGTTATGCCTGGATCATTCAAGGGAAATATTTTATGAGACATACTTATGCCAAAAAATTAATCATTGTTTACCTGAAATTCAAATATAACTGGGAGTCCTGTATTTTATTTGGTAACCCTAAACCCAGTATTCCATTCCCAATACTTCTACCACACAACACACACACACACACACACACACACCTCTTTATTAAGAGGAATGCATCAAACTCTAAGGGTAAATGTAGGTCTCCGTGACTGAAGAAATGTTATTGTATCAATAAGGATTAAGACTGTATAGTCTCTGAAAAAATCATATGTGCCCTTGAAAACATTATTGTCACTTAAAATTATTTTTAAAAATAAATATGCATTCTGACAATTTAAACTATATAAACACATATATAATTTTTTTAAAGATTAACTTTTATTGTTTTTTTGACAGAGAGAAACACAGAGAGAGACAGACAGAGACAGAGAGAAGGGGGAGGGCCCAGAGCAGTCTCCATAGTTGACATTAGTTTTCCATATAGTTTCACTCCACAGGTGGACACAGGGCTGTGCAGGGCAGGAACTGGGCCAGGAGCCTCCCACGTAGGCTCAGGCAAGAATTGAACTGGGGGCACACCCCAGTTCAGCACATGGGTCCGCCTGGGCCGGAGCCGGGATTTCATTCTCGGACTCCGGGGCTGCAAAGCGAGCGCTTAACCCGCTGAGCCATCCCAGCTTCCCCTAAAATTTTTTAGTATCTACTACTCACTGTCCTCCAATCTCACATCCCCACAGTGACCAATGGTCACTGTTTGCTATGTATTTACACACATCTTTACTGTGTGTATACATTTATGTGCTTATGTCAAATTCCCTTTTAGTGCAATCCCATGACTCTGAACTTCTTACGCTTACTTTAAGGCTGTCTAGTTAAAGGAACTGGAAGATTACGGCTCACACTGTGATATGGCAGATTGGCATACTTGTTCTCTTATCTTTGACCTTGACTGCAGACACATGTCCAATGTTTCCTGGGACACCCGTTCCTCCTAAGGACATACTTCTCTAACTCCATGCTGTCTAAGAGTGACGCTACTAGCCACACTTGAAATGTGGCTTTTCCAAAGGAAGAAGTGCCGTAAATATAAAATAGGCAACAGATTCTGAAGATCTAGTTACACAATAACTCAGATTTTACATTGATTACCAATTGAAATAATACTTTAAATATACTGGGTTAAATAAAATACATTATTAGAGTCAATTTTATCCATGTCTTACATTTTTTAAATGAGACTATTAGAAAATTATACATTACATATGCAATCTGCATTGTATTTCTATTGATGGCACTGTTCTAACCCAAAGACCTCCAAAATGGCATGAGTTTAACCCAGGGGATGGGCAAGATGATTCCTTGAGGATATGGAAAGAAAATATAACTTCTATCCTTATTTATTTTTATCTTACCTATTTTTTTCACTTATAGTTTTGTGTCTGTCTTGGATATGCGTACTACATCAATATGGCAACAAGAGCCTATAATATGCAAAAACCAAATTACGTTTATTTGGGAATGTATTTAAAATGTTTTTACTAATAGGGATGAACAATAAAAAATTAAAACATGGGGAGGCCACGCAGTGTAGGGGTGACAGCGGCTCTGTCTTCCTGTCTCTCTTGCGTTGCTCTTCTTTGTGGCACTGTGGGTGTGTGCCCCTTCTTCTCACTCCTTTGTGTTGACTCAGCTCGTTTTTCTCTCCTGTATCATGTCCAAAGGCTTCCCAAGGAGGAGAGATGGAACGATAAGCTTTGGCTTTCCATCTCTTCAATCTTAAGGTTTGGTGTCCTTGCTCCTTGGCTACCCTGGCCTTTTTCTCTGTCAAGGTTGGGCTAGGAGGTCCTACTTGGACTGCAGAGGTGACAAAGGTTACATTCCATTGATCCTATCAGGTGATGAGACGAAAGGGAAAACAAAAGTGAGAGGAGAAGATTGATGGGTTCCAGGGGCTCAGCCACAGAATGAGTCTCTACTCAAATCAGTTCCCATTCAATAGAAACTAACACTGTCTCAAACTAGATTATTGGTGTTAGAAAGGAGTTATGGGAGTTCATTAAGACTGTAACATTCTCTTCAAAAGAACATCTGTTCAGTCATTTCTTTTGGAGATAATTATATTGACATTGTGATAAAACAACCTTAGTAGCAGAAGTGAGAAATATAGGATGATAAGGTGAGTGGTCAGACAATTGCACAGGGAAGGTGAAGACAGAGTGAAACTTTCTAAGGAGTGTGGACCTCATCCATCAATGACTTGAGTCCTGGCACACCGCATGAACTCTCTCTCTTTCTCTCTCTCTCTCTCTCTCTCTCTCTCTCTCTCTCTCTCTCTCTCTCTCTCTCTCTTCTGTCCCCAGGCTCATTCCCCTTGTAATTGAAGTCTGCTTTGCTTCTGATAGTTCATATATCATCTCTCTCCCACTCATTTAATTCCTCATTCTTATTCTCAGAAAACATTACTGATTGAGGGCCCATTCTATGGAAGACGTCAAAGTACAAAGATAATCAAGTCTCGTGAGTGGTCACAGGAGTCTGTATTTGGTGGTTTAGATTGAACTGTCTAAAATTGCTAATATTAGACAGTTTCTGACCTACAAAATGGTCATGTCAGATGATTCAGCTTAATATTTCTCATGAACACACATGCATATGTCAGGATTCAGAGCAACATACAACAATGCTAGGGACACAGAATCTGGCACCAAACTTATTTACTAGTTTTGAGAACTTGAGTAAGGTTTAACTTAACTTGTCTGAGCCTCGATTTCCCTCATTCAAAATGGAAATGATAATAGACTCTACTTCATGGAGTTGTCGTGAGGATTAAAGACATAATTTTTATAAAGCACTTGATATACTTCCAGTGCATAGTAAGTGTTCAATAAACATTAATTGAGAGGTATTGTTGCTATGATCTATGGAACTCCATGTACACACATTCCCGGTTGCAAAACCATGCACTAGACCTTCTCAAACTAGAGAAAAAGCTCTTGCCGTCCCCCTCCCAACCCGCAAAACTACCACCACATCAATAGGGGGAAAAAAAATCTCAACCATAAAAAATCAACAAAAGTTCTTCAAAGAAACCAACTCAAGATTTCAGGGTTTTACTTTTAAATCGAGAAGCACAACATGGCAGTGGAGACAGAAGGACACAGAAGGTGGGCCGGGTGCAGGAAGAGAGGTGGCAGGTGGCCATGCTGGCTTTGTTTCATTCGGGACAGGGCTTTAGTGTCTAGAGACTTGCCTGTTTATTCTGTAGGAGAGCCAAGGGGTGAGTGCTCTTGTGAGGAGTCCGTGCTGAGTTTCATGTTTGCACAGGGAGGGTCTGAAGGGCAGTTCACAGCCACAAGGACGGATGGATGGAGAGATGGATTCAGGGCAGAGTGCTAACATGAGGCCTCAGCTTCCCCATCTGAGAAATGGTGATAAACGCCTGCCTCATGGGGTAGCTGTGAGGCTGAGGGGCGATCTTGTTCAGTGCGTGTCCGTTTCTTTTCCTCTCCTGTGCAGGACCTTCCTCCAGAAAAGAACCAACTATTCAGGCCCAACAGGCACAAGCAGCTGGCCTTGCTCTGTAAAAGCAGGTCACCCTCCTCCCCCTCCCTGTCTCCCTCCCCCTGTCCTCCCTCCCTGGCTTTCCCCCAGAAGGTCCCAGGGCTGCCAGGCCAGCTGCCAAACCACAAGATGCTGGATTGGCTTTCAGGGACCCTCCCTTCCCCCAGCCCCCAACTGCAGCCCCGCTGGGCAGCATCCCGGCCCTGGGCTCCCTCCCTGGAGAGCTAGGCCCACGGCTGCGGGGCCAGCATGCACTGGGGGATTCATCTGACACCGCCATCAACAGTCTGTGTTTATTTGGGGCATGCAGAGGAGCCAAGGGCTATGAGTGGAGCTGCATTCCAGAACTCCCTACGATTCCCAGCAGGCTATATCCATCGGGCTCTTTACCTGAAGGAAGCTAAGCCTTCTCTTTCCAATTTCTCAGACAGGTGACCACACACCAGTCACAGTCTGAAATTCCACTTTTTACCCCTTGTCACAGTGACCCAACCCTGTGCCGTGTCAAAGATGAGAACCCTTAGAGAAACGATGATGAGAAATGATCTATTTATGCTTGCCAGAGATGGAAAGACTTCTTTATTTTACACCGTTGAATATTTCAACTTTCATTGAAATATAATCCCCACAAAGGAAAGTATACAAATTATGAATGCACAGCTAGGAGCGGATGGCAGTGCAGAATCCACACAAGTGGCACGAAGCCTCTCAGCACAGGAAGTGAGAACGTAACAACCTCTTTAGCATGTGAATGACAATGACCATGGGCTGCAGCCTGCGCCCACCAGCTCAGCAGAACCGATTCTGTGCATCACTTCCCTTCTGCCCATTCCGTGGCCTCCTATTGGTACTTAAAATCAGCATGGACAGGAGTATTTAGACCCCAGAAATCAGTAAACATTGCAAACCAGGGCTCACCTTCCTCCCTGCACACACAGACACAGAGACAGTTGCAAAACATTTATCAACAACCCCCTGGCTTGCCAATCTCCTAAAATCTGTAAACAAAATTTAGGTAACTTTCTGACCAACTCCAGTATAATCAATTCCTGTCCCTTTTTTTTCTCGGTCAAAAAGAAAGCTATTTCCCATTGCCCGGCCCTGGAGTGCACAGCCTTTGCTATCTCCCTTCTGGAAAGCCTCAGACACTTGACAACTGCTACAGCCGAGCCTTTTCTCTGGTCCTCTGCTTTCCGTCAGCTGCGTGCTGTTCTCTCTTTGACTGTGTTTAAGTGCGTTCCCAGAGAGATATTCAGGTGGGGAATACACAAAGCCCTGTCTGGGAAAGAAAGCTCTCAGGCTGCTAGCACCTTCCGTGGCCTCCAATGTCCCTCTGTTGGCTGGGGGACGACCATGTGTCTTTCTGAATTCATTGCATTTGCTATCTGACCAGACTGCCTTGGGAACAAACTGGAAAACCTCCGACCTGAAGGCAACAAGGTAAGAAGAACCAATGGGACAGCCGCTTCTCTCCCCTGACTCAGTCCTCCCTCTGTTCATGGGCAGTGTAGCTCAGCCGAGGCCAGAGTCCCTTCAAATCAGGCAGGCTGGCCTCTAAGACCCTGTGTTTCTTCCCATGGCCTGACTGCACAAGGAGGTCCATTTTTCACCTGAAGGAGAGAGGGTGGGGCAGAGGCCTAAGCAATCACTTAAAGACCCTCCACCTGACCTCTGTCTGAACAAATAATTAATCTCCCAAAAAAGCAGCTCGCTGATGGGGTCCAGGCTGTGCCTCGCAGACCGGAGCAGTGGATTTATGAGGTGACGTGGGCTTGCAGAGCGGCAGGCAGGCCCGAGCTGTGTTTTACACACCCCTCAATTGTTCGAGCGGGCCTGCTCTTGAAGGACTCCCAGTCTCTCCCCCATGCTAAGCTTTATTAGACTGGCGAAGACCGGAGAGGAGCGCTTTTCCAGATAAATCAGCTTATTTCGGCTCGGCTCTCTCCCCTCACCCCAGTCTACTGCAAAGCACTCCCAGAGGGACGGAAGTGAGGACCTGCAAAGTCCTTGCAGGTCCACGCTTAATGCCTTCAACTCCTGCATTGTGTTAATAGCTCTTCCTGGGCTGTGCTTTAAAGAAATAGATGGGTTCTCAATCTAACCAATTTAAATAACCCCTTAGAGAGAACTAAGGGGAAGATTTATGTCCTCACTAACTAAAAAGCACAGCAGAGTGTAGCCTGGAGGCTGGGTCTCTGATATGCAGAAGCTCACCGAGCAGTTCCTTGAGAAGATCCAGCTAAAAGGAGGTTTCCAAGTTAGTGAGGGTAGCAGCACAGTGGGGTGAAGGGGGAGGAAAAGGGGAAGAAGCCAGAGTAAAGGGAGGAGGTAGAGCTTTTGTCCTAAAGACAAGACCAGAGTGGGAATGAAGGAGTAACATAGAAAATGTATTTCTACTTTATATTTATTATAATACATACATATATGACATACAAACACACACACATATGCATACTCTTTGTACATACACAAGAGGTATACTTGTCTGTTTCCAATACTAAAGAAATACTTAAAGACAGACTTATATTTAGAATTCCCGAAACATATATTAATTATTGAGATGAAAAACCTCAGGGGCCTAGAAGACCTCACTTATGGGAACAAACCAAAAATTATTGTTGCAATTAGCAAGATTTTTGAGAGATGGTGATGATGAAGAAATAATTTGAGTGAAAATGAGAGGGTTTAGTTGAGAAGTGAGAGAAAGTAGCCATCGTGGGGTGTGTGTGTGTGTGTGTGTCTGTGTGTGTGTGTGTGTGTGCGCGTGCGTGTGCACGCGCATGTATAATGGGGCAATAGCCTATCAGGAAATGGGGACAGGCAAGGAAATGATCTGAAACATCATGCCTGGATCCCAATAACTCTCCTACAGTTACATTAAGACTGTAAAATGTTAGTCAATCTAGTCAAAATTTAATGGGAAAATAAGTGGCTAACCCGATTAGCTCAGTGTAGGCTTAATTGAACTTGAATGCAATCATTTCTGGTTCTAAGGCCTATCTCTTCCTGCTATTTCACATTCTTTTTTTCTTTTCTTTTCTTTTTTTTTTTTTTTTGACAGAGGAAGAGAGAGAGAGAGATACACAGAGACAGAGAGAACTGAACTGGGGGCACTCCCCAGTTCAGCATATGGGTCCGCACGGGCCGGGGCCGGGATTCGATCCTGGGTCCCCAGTGCTGCAAAGTGAGCACTTAACCCACTGAGCCATCCCAGCTTCCCCTATTTCACATTCTTATGGCAGTTACTATGCATTCAAATCTGAGTATGACTGATGGGAAGGTCTCCTGGAAACCGACAAATGCTGTGAAAAACAATTTGGATGAGACTTTTGTCATCTCAGTGATTGTAGGCTGGATAGCTCTGATGCCCTCCAGCTGCTTTGGCACCCCTCTCTGTCCTTGCTGCTCCATAGGCTCTCCCAGGAGTGTCCCTCAAGGTCAAAGAGGACAACCTTACAAGCCAGAGAAGGCCCAGCCTCTGTGAAGTCCCGAAGAGCAGAGGCCATGACTGCTTCCTTTGCTATCTGCTGCTCTGTTGCAGTATCAGCCCAGGTAAGACTTCAGGAAGTCATTCACAGAGTGAAACATGTCTCTGCCACATGAAATACATGGCAAGATAAGGCCTCTGCCTTCTAGAAGGTCACAGTTTAAATGAAAATGGATTTCCACCCAGAGAGAGATAACTAAACATAGCATGTAATGAATGAGCTTTGTATATTTTATCCTAACAATACTAAATACCAGCCCTGACCACAGAGATGGAGAAAGTGGTTTCCTATACATAACTGGGACTTTGCCATAGTGATACAGGGAAAGTGTACATTGAGTTAGGGTACATACAGGTCTTCAGAGTTGGCTGAACTAGGGTTTCAGGATCAGCTAGACTTGAAGAAGATACATCAAATTGAAAGAACCCTGGTAGATAAAATTATACTTTTGTCTCTTTAGCCCCAAACCACATCAACACAGACTTAAGGCCATCTCTTTGAAGCAAACTTCATGGGGTGTCTGGTTATTTTTGTGGTTTGGGCTCTGGATTTGTCCTTCAAGCCACCTCCTCCCACTCAGATGTGGGGTTATAGGGAGAACACAGTTGATGACTTCATGGAACTTAAGAGTCTAGTGAGAAGACAGAAGCACAATTACAGCTATGAGGACCAACTCAATAAGATAATTGAGTTGTATGTAGAAAGGGAATACAGTAGAAGAAGTAAGTGATTCCGTCTTCAAGCATGCAGAAAGGCTTTACAGAAAAGATTGTGTTTAAACCAAGACTTGATGGAGTTTCCCTTTTAGATTAGGTGGAAAGGATCTCTTGGTAGAGGAAACTGTGTTTCCATAGACACAGAGGGGTGGGAGAGCTTGATACATTGGGATAATTGTGTCAAGCCTGGAATTAAAAGGTAAAATGATACTGTGGAGGCAAAGGTATTTGATCACAAATGGCCTTGTGAGTCATGCAAAGAGTACATGTTAACCTGTAGAGTAGGCAATAAGGAGTCATTGGGAATGTGTCATCAGGAGGGTGACAAGGTGGGACTTGCATGTCATTATAACATTCACTGAACACTCTACTCAGTGGCTGCAACACTTACCAGTTTGGGAGAGTTTTCCCTAGTGATTCCCATGTCTTCTGCCCTAATGACATCTTGGACACAACTTCCTGGTGGTCAGTTTTTGGACGTGTTCGGTTATTAGAAATGGTCCGATTTAAAGCTATAATCTCATATTCCATCTAAAGTTGTCCTTTTCCCTGTTTGTGGTCACAGGGGAAGGCGGGATGTCTTCCCTTCACTTCTTTCCTACTTGCAGTCCTAAAAGTTGAAGTGGGGGAATGGTCTGCCCCAGGCGACCTCTCTTATCCCCATTCCCCACTCCTCCTCAAGGCCCCAGCCCAAGCAAGGTGTTGGAAATGGAAGACAGAAGAGGTAAGTAGCTTGCTTAAGTAACATCTGCTGCAGTCTTCTTTTCGATGGCTGTTTCTGCCTTTCTTGCTAATGTGACTAATAGTAGATGCCTTCCATTGGAAGGCACGTGAATGCTTCTTCCTCTTGAGCCTTTTAGAGAAAGGGGATTCATATCAGTCACCTGATTCAGAGAGACGGGTCTGGCTTCTAGCTTATTTTTTCCAATAGCACTTTCCCCTACCCCCCAGGTGTCACTATCTATTCTTATTGAGTGATAGGGGCCATTGGCCAACCCCATTTGGGGGGCGAGCAGGAAAGCAGCCAAACAGCATAAACCCAGCTCAATTTTGGGATGTGCATCTGACGCA
This sequence comes from Craseonycteris thonglongyai, assembly GCA_004027555.1. NCBI lineage: Eukaryota > Metazoa > Chordata > Mammalia > Chiroptera > Craseonycteridae > Craseonycteris > Craseonycteris thonglongyai. The sequence goes on from PVKE010022927.1 coordinate 14,479, forward strand.
AAGGAATCTCATGTCTCAGTGCCAACATACAAGAGACCAGGCTCTCCCTTTTCTATCCAGTTCTCTTTTTTCCTGCTGGGGTGGGGTGAAGACAGGGGAGAGATGCATCCATGGAAGTTCATCAAGTTCATCAAGTGTACTAGTCAAGCAAACCTTTACTGAGTGACTATTGGTGGTTCCCTCACTTGGCTTAGATAAGAGGAATATACTGCACTCCCCATTCAGCTTACAAGTCATTAAAATGATGATTCATCCCTCTCCTCCTCCTCTGTCTTCTACTTACATAAATCTGGGTTCAAGAGGGGGAAAGGGAGTGGTACTGGGGTGTTGGTGGTGGGTAGGCTAGTGGTGAGACCACAATAAGTTTCTGTTTCATAGTATCTACTTTGGTGCTAATGTAGAAAATTAATGGAAGCATTTGGTGAGACTATAGCCATAGTCCAGTTCACAAAGGATAAAAAGAAGAACCGGGAAAGAGAGGAGAGAAAGTTAGAAAGTAAATGTAAGTGATCTTAATGATTAAGAAGAAATCTAGGAAGGTGAAGAAAAGAGATGCCCCTATAATTTTTGTTCTTTTATGTCAGCAACAGATTCATAATAGTGTTATTTACTGAGCTGAGATCTCTAAGGCTGGAAGCGATAAGGGTAGGATGGAGGAAGAGTTGAGGGGAGTAAGACAAGTGAGTTCAGTTTGGGGTATGTTATAGTGAAGCTACATGAGATAAAGACCAGGCAGAAAGAGTTACATGATCAAAATGCAGGAGTATGAGAACACGGTAAACATAAGAAGGGCAAATAGTTGAGCATGATGGAAGACATCAACGTGTCCCATGAAAATGCAGTAAGAACAGACAGTTGATTCAATAGCAGAACTCTATATCATGGGAAGGGAAGAACTTCTTGACCCTGGGGTGCTGGAGAAGGACGTGTGGAAGAGGGGGCTTAGCAGATATTGAAACCAGACCTATAGGTAGCTGCCAGATCACAAATCATGTAGAAGGGTAACATAGGATGAAGGGTAACAAAATGGAGTGTGCATACACTGTATCAGCAAATTTGTCAGGAGCGGGAATGTACTAGAACTAGAAGCTGCTTCTGTCTGATAACATATAAATAAGAGCTACACATTTACTTATTTAAAGATTTTATAATCAGCCAGTGATGTTACTAAAAGGACAAGGATTCTCTAGGGGATTTGGGAATGTCTGAGTTGCACTCTAGGAGAATGTAACTAAATATATCATTTTTCAGAGCCATATTCTTCAAAACTAAACATCGATGCCAGATTCTTTGGCCCTTACTAGGTAGAAAGGCCATATTTAACAAAATAAAGCCATTAGGGAATGATTTGGTATCTTAGTGCACCTGGATCTACCTTTCTCCAAACCTATACTTTCTTGGGAAGGACTCTTCTTGGATATAAAGATGTGTAGGGGAGAAATTTCATTATAGAAAAACATTAAAATCATGGCAATTTTTTCTCAATTTGCTCAGGTATTTGATTTCCCTTCCCACGTTTGCAGAATATTGCCAGCCACAGCCCTCCAGAAGGAATGTTGATGTTCCAGTTTCTAGTCTTGTTGTCAAGATGGTGGCCAAAATGCCACTGGGAGAAGCCAGGATGGCTCAGAGGGTTAAGCACTCACTTTGCATCCCTCAGAATAGAGGATCGAATCCCGGCCCCAGCCCATGCAGACCTATATGCTGAACTGGAGTGTGCTTCCCATGGGGGAGGCCCCTGGTTTGGCCCCTGGATGAAGGGGACATACCTCCCATGCAGAAGGCTCCTGGCCCCATTCCTACCTTGCGTGGCCCTTGCCCACCTATGTGGAAGAAAAATCTTTTTTTAAAACTAATGATGTGCAACTATGGAGACTGCTCTGGGCCCTCCCCCTTCTCTCTATCTCTCTCTGTTAAAACAATGAAATAAATCTTTAAAAAGAAAAGTCATTGGATGATCCCACAGCACAGTCCCTGGCCCCACTATGGGTACAGCAAGCAGCAGGAGTCAGTCTTCAAATGCTGTCTATTGTTATGAGACCAGATCAGTGTAAGCTTGCTTCACCCACAGGGGTGGGAAGAGTCTCCCTTCCTCCCACCCAGCCTCTGCTAAACACATTGTCTGGGTTCTGAGCACTTCAGTGGGGGATTTGGTGGAAGGGTGCAGATAATGTGTTTATTCTTTCCCAGACACCCTCCTCTCATCCTCAGCTCCAAATCCAGTTCTCTCCCCTGTAAAGTGCTTATTGACAGAGAACTTGAGTGTGCAGAATGGTGCCAACTGAAGGCGAGCCTCTCCAAACAGAGCAGTCATGCTTCGCCTTGATCTCCCCAGCCTGAAGCCAAAGCAGCTTGTTTCTGTCTCAACCTCAAGGATTAACTCAGGGACTCTCCCTCCTCCCCCCACCGACAGCTTTCTTGGGTCATTAAATTCTTCAGAGAGAAAATGCCTGTGGTAGAGGCATGAAATAGCACCGCTCAGCCTCAAGAAGTTTGCAATCTCGTTCAGCCAAAAACTAATGCTAGCAGGCCTCCCAGAGAGCCTCTGCCCCACCTACACTTGCAAACACTCTCGGTGTTTTTCAATCTAATTCTCACTCTTCTTTTGTTAAGAAAAATATGAGTTTCCAGGTATACAACAAAGAAAGCCCCAAAATAGAACTGAAGGGAGAGGCAGCGCTTAGCAAATGCTTCTGAGCCCGATGTCTGATTTTCATATAGGCTGCAGCCTGATTTCTCTTGGTTCATTTCTACCCTAGCCAGGGACTACTTAAAGAATCTGATGTGGCTAAAGACTGTCATTAGACTAGAATAAGTACAGTCTTCCCTATGCAGGAATGGCAGGACCAAATGACTTCTAGCTTTGTATTCCCCTGAATTCCATCACCAAGGAGAATCTCCATTCATTCAAAAAAATAGCCCCAACAGTAGCTACTATTACATAAGGCACTGTGTAAGAGTCATGTGGTTATACGCACAGTGTCCATGCTGAGGAGTTTAGAGTATAGACAAGAAACCAAAAAGTGCAATGTGGCCTTTTGCTCATAGGAGAGACAGAGACCTAGATTCAAATCCAGGTGCTATCACTTGCTAGGTTATCTGGAGAAAGTCACTTAACCTCTCTGCATCTCAGTTTTCTCATCTGTAAAATGTGGCCAATCACTGAACACATTTGTAAGGTTTTTCATTAAGATTAAAGAAGGTAATACATGTTAAACACCTAGGACAATGCCTGGCATGTACATCGTTTTTAACTACTATTGTTATAAGGGAACTATAATAGAAACAATATATAGCAAAACGCTTTGAGAATAAGGCCTTGTTTATTTGGGGGAATAGTATAAGGAGTGGAATATATTCCAGTTAGGAGGCTAAAGAATAGCAATGAAAACCTGAACTACACTATGCTATAGTGAAGAGAGAGGAGCTATCTTAAGATATATTGTAGTGGTAGAATCAACAAGGTTTTTACTTACTTTAGATGGAGTGAGCAGTCGACAAGGAATCAAAGACCATGCCAAGGATTGAGTTGTGGCAAGCTGAATAATGATAAGATCATTGATATTAATTGGGATGTCAGAAAAAACAAACTTGATTATAAGAGAATGTGACAAACTTTGTTTTTGGTCCTGTTGAGTTTGAGGTACTAGTGAATGTCGTGGTAGAGACCCCTATCCAGCAGCTGGAAATTATATTCAAGGGAAGGATGAGCTCTGAAGATAAATTTGAAATATTCAACAAAAAGCATAATTGAGAGTTTTGATTAAGATGTCCAAAGAAAAAATGAATATGGAGTCTTGGACTAGGTAAACATTTGGATTCCAGAATTGAAAGAACAGGCCTCAAAAGGAGAGAGAAAAGAAAGTCTTTCGGGGAAGCTGGGATGGCTCAGTGGGTTAAGCGCTCACTTTGCAGCGCCGGGGACCAGGGATCGAATCCCGGCCCCGGCCCATGCGGAACCATATGCTGAACTGGGAGCTCCCCCAGTTCAGTTCTCTCTCTGTCTCTGTCTCTGTATCTCTCTCTTACTCTGTCAAAAATAAAAATAAATAAAAAAAAATATATTTAAAAAAAAAAAGAAAGAAAGTCTTTCGAGAGAGAGTACATCAACTAGCCAATCAACAAAGGTATTTCAGGCTTGTTAGCAATTATAAATGCCATGGTAAATTGGTTCATCAAACCATCCATTCACTTATTTTATTTTCCCAGTGAAATGAATTATATAAGTTCACTTATGGATCTAATCAATCCAGGGCAAATAAATAAAATGGTCTCTAAGGTAGAAAAGCTTAGGACCAAATGCTAAAGTGGAACTGGAAGTCCAGCCATGTCCAAGTCCAAGTTAGCCAGTCTGGTTTCTCTCTCCGTTTGGGGAGACCAGACTGGGATTAGAAGACTTCACTATTCAGTGTCCCCAACCTATTCGGAGCTGCTCTTCTCAATTGTTCATTTACATTGATGCGGGGTCTCTGAAAGATGTATCCTCAAATTCCTGAATTATTGCCCTAGTTCCTACCTGCTTTTCCATCTTTCTGTTATTTATTTATTTGGTAAATCCACCCAATTCATTGCTCCCTGTTCAGTGCTACTCTGTTAATGTTGTTTTATTTTTATTAACACTCAAGCCCACTTCCTATCATCATCCTTGATCAAAAAGCATCAAGAGTTCCTTATTGCCCAGCCACTATGTGTACACTCCTTACCTTGACATTCAAAATCCTCCCCAGTATTGTTTACCCTCAACTGTCTGTGATTTATATTCCAGCCAAACAGGGCCCTTGATGATTCTTGAGCTCAATCCACACATCTGCACTTTGATACCAATGCTGAATCCCAAACTGAAACCCTATCCACACTTCACGAACAGCTGGTTTTTACACCCACATCTTGAAATCTATTTCTATTCCCTGAACTAGATATAAACTCTGCTAGGATTTAATAGAGTGCAGAGGCCAAAAGCTTGGATTCTAAGGACTAACTGTAGGGTTCAAATCCCAGCTACCCCATTACCTGATTGTATGAGCATGAGCAAGTCACTTTTGGCTCTACATCTGTTTCCTGATCTGGGAAATGGGGAATATTAATCAGATGTTAAATGAGATGATACACATTTAATCTGGTACATGGAACCCTGTAAGCATGCAGCAAATATAAGTTATTAGAGCAGATGCTGTTGACAGCCCACCCATATCCCCTTGGCATTCATCCTTCCAGCTTCAAGACTGCTAATGGGAAACATGTGTGAGTTTCAACATGGACATGAGAGCATGCTCAGTTCTTATATAGAATAGACCAGAAGTGTCTTCACTTAATTCCCTGAGAACCAGTCCTCAACCAATGACAGATGGAAACTTAGTGGATGAAACCCCTTGCTTGGAATACCGTATTTTCCGGCGTATAAGACGACCCCCTAATTTTACAGTTAAAACATAGGTTTAGGCCTATATTTGCTGTATAAGACTACCCCCCACTTCTGAGGCTGTAGTCTTATACAGCAAATATAGGCCTAAACCTATGTTTTAACTGTAAAATTAGGGGGTCGTCTTATACGCCCGGTCGTCTTATACACCGGAAAATACGGTAATTCTGAAGCTTACTCTATATATATGGACAGTGGAGAATCTATACTGTCTCTCAGACAGTATAGATTCCCAGTCTGTTCCCAAGCAGACTCTAACATCAGTTGCCCCTAATGGTAACTGAGTTACATGCCTTTTATCAGCTTCCTCCCATTCCTCAATTTACTCTCCATTATCCTATATGTGTTCCCTGGAATCACCTCCTAAATAAACTACAAGTACTTGAATTCTTGTTTCAGGATCAGCTTCAGGAAGAATCGAAAACCATGACAGCTCTTATCATTAGAAATGACTTCTTTAGGGTTTAGGGTTAGGGTTAGGGTTAGGGTTAGAAAAAAAAAAAAAGAAATGACTTCTCAAGTTGTGGTACATTTATACAATGAAATACTACTTAGCAATAAGAAAAGATGGAACAAAAAAACAAAGACTCATGGACACAGTCAATAGTTTAGTGGTTACCCGCGGGTAAGGGGGGAGGTGGGTGGAGAGATGATTGGGGAGGAACTAAGGAGGGGAAATCAAACACACGGTGATGGAAAGTAAGCTGATTCTGGGTGGTGAGCACATAATGCAATGTATAGACAATGTAATATAGAATTGTACACCTGGAAACAATGTAATTGATATCAATCAATGTCACCCCAATAAATTTAACAATAAAAAAAAAAAGAAGAAATGACTTCTGAAACCACCAACATTTTGTTTACATTATTATTATGATAATTAGAGCCTACCCTCATTAGGCTTAAAATCCAAAAAAAAAAAAAAATGAAGGCTAGGCCGCAAATACCTCTCAGACTCCAAGTGCCTTGTTCACAAAAAAGTTATTTGGTCTGTATGTAGAGACCAAAGTATAAAAAAGGATGTCAACATGTTACTTAGTGAACATGAAAATAGAGCAAGAACAATCGATTGGTCACTAGGGGTACTTGACAAGCCTCTGCCGTCTGACACAGCCTTCCTTATAAGGATGGATCTCCCTAAATACCCCTGGAGCCACTCAAGATACCCTCCCTATGACATCAGGACCCCCAACCCTTCTTCAGCAAGCTCCCGTGAGGCAGTCTCCATCACCTCATCACATTCTCTCTTCTCCATGTACTTGTGTAACTTTCTATTTTCCAAATATGGAAACTATTTTACAGGGATTACATTTTAGACAGGCTGCTTCCTGAAGACCTCTAGTTTCTCCCTTTAATCTTATTAGCACATTCTTCAGATTGCATTGTGGGGTGGATGACTTTTGAGAGCTTTTTCCATAGATGGCTAATCCAGCCATGGCATGTGATTTCTTGTAGCAGCCAGTCAGGGTAATCTTCCTCCCCAAACTTCTGTCCTGACCCCTTTCTGAACTTTACCTCCTGGATCTTGGGGTCTGCCTTATGTGGAAGACAAGTTATGGAATCAGTGAACCAGAGCCCTGCCATTATCAACAGGTAACGGTGAATTGCCCTTAGGTGACTGCCTAACTTTTATGATTACAAACTTGAGAATGGCTGTGACTTTGATTCTACCAGCAGGACCTTCAAAACTATCCTTCTACAGTTATGTTTCTCCAACAGAATTTCCCATGAATGGGGTGCTACATTTAACATTTTAAAAAAGATTCCTGGGTGATAGCTGACCAACTCATCCCACTTTTCCCTGGATTGTCTTGATTTTAGTAGTAGTCCCATGTTCAGTAATTCCTTTGGCTCCTAGGACGGTTGGTCACCTTGTGAATGCATCTTAGATACACTGAATTTTAGAGCTTATTACAGATTCCAAGGTTTGCCACACTAATACAGATGCCACTTTTACTTGGTAGAAGTCTCGGAGTCCTAGAGGAGACTTAATTCAGTGTGACCTTGGGGTGGGGGAGCTCTTGGTAAGAGCCTTCAGTGAGGGCTTGAGCACAGGAGACCCGATATGTTTGGTTCCTTCAGTTTTCCTGAAGTGCAAGCAGTGGAACTTGGTCTTCAGTTCCTAACCCACAATTTGCTTCTGTGTCTGTATGGCCCTATTCTGATGTATGTGGTTATTTAGTCTCATTTTTCCTCCACTCTCCATGCCCAGCAGGTAAACATTACAGTGTGGTTGTTATGTACCCTTGGGTTTGTTTGTGTCCGTGTAGAACGTGGCACATTTTTTCTTCTGTATTTTAATTTATACAAGTTGTATTCTCCTCCAGCCTTCATTGTAATGCTTACTTTTTCTGTTAAGTATTGTGTTTAATGTTGTGTTGTCCTTGAATTTGTCTCTTCTTGTGGTAGACAGCCTATGAGGACTCCAGCCTCTTGGTATTCATGCTTTTGGGCAATCACCTCACTTTGAACTGGGCTGGATCTAGCAACTTGCTCCTAATAGACACAATGTGACAAAAGTGATAGATGTCACTTTTGAGATTTGCTTACAAAATGCTTCTGTCTACCTCTCTTGCTCTCTCACTTTCTTGTCTCTGAAGGAGGCTAGCTGGAATGTTGAGAGCTATTCTGTGCAGAGTCCCAATGGCAGGGGCTGGAAAGAAGCCTCCAGCCAACATTCAGCAAGGAATTTAGGCCCTCAGTTTAGTAGCACATGAAACTAAATCCTGTCAACAGCTTGGTGAGGGAGTTTGGAAGAAAATCTTACCCAGTCTTGGGATGACCACCTGTAGCTCTGGACACACTTGCTTCTCCCCCTGTCGAGAGACCCTGAGCCAAAGAACTCATCCAGGTAATGCTGGCTCCTGACTCACAGAGGCTACAAGATGATGCTTGCTGTTTTAAGATGATTTGGGGTAATTTGTTATATAGCAATAAATAACTGATAAATATCTGATCATTGCACAGTATCCATAGTGTGCTTCTGCTACATGTATTTGTCCTTCCTATACAGGGACACCTGACTAAGCCTAACTCCCACTACTACAAACACCACTGCCATGAGAGCAAGAGTTCCTTCTGGACCCGGGTTCTATGTTCACAATGGAACTGCCAGGGAAGACCCAGAGACGAGAGGAGCATTTGGGACAATATTCTCAGTTTTTTTTAATTCCTAAATTATTCTGGTTACTTAAAATGTTTTCTATAAGCATTTTGTTCTAAAGGTGGGTAGGCCTTGAGGGAAATAAAGAGAAGCCCTCATTAATGGATATTTTAGATGTGGCATGGTGAGTCAAAGTCAGGGGGTGTCTGTGGAGCAACTTGGGAGGGTTTGTGTCTTGTCTTGAAAAGACACTCATGTATGTTGCTTCTTTTGTGGCCCGGGCTGACTGAGTCATGCTGGGCTCCAGACATGGGGTGCTAGCTAGGAGGAGGTGGAAAAGGGGGCTTGTTCAAAGCTCAGTGAACTCATCCATGACCATTAAAACAATGTTTCTCTGTTTGGATTCAGTAAATGGCTTCAAGTTCCTGGAAATGTATGCAAAGACCCCATGGCCATCAGAAGCTCTATCATTTTATTCTTTACAGGAGGTTGAAATATATTTGGAAGTCACTGGACTGTGGCTGTCCTACATCAAAAGGCATTTCATAACAAAACACCACCATGCCCCATTTATAGAAATAGCATGCTGTGCTCCAGCTGCTGTTGGAAAATAAAATATGTTCTTATAACATAAACAGCCTCACCTTCCCTCTAAAACTAAGGGGCTATGAAAGATTTATTTCAATTGGCTTTTGAACTATATGGACACATATAAAAACGTGTTAAACATATGTGTGTATGTATGCATATATACATATATAGATGGATGGATAGATAGATAGATAGATAGATAGATAGATAGACAGACATAAGAAAGACACTTATATATGGAATTTAAAATCTCATAGATAATATTAGGAGAAAGACTATCAGAACCAAGAGGGACATTACAAACCTAGTCCATGCACGACATTTTACAAAGCAAGAACCTGAGTCCTTAAAGATGACATGGCCAGGCTCTGGTCATGCCCGAGACAGGCTGTAAACTAGACCCAGAGCCTCAACTTCTAGTCTATGCCATTCCACACACCCACAACTGACATAAAGTGAAAGTGTTTGTGAAATGAAGGTGAGTTATTTTCTTATCTCGCTTGGGTTTACTAATGGAGGAATTTCAAACAAATGATTAATGCTCAGTCTGATAGAGCAGGTGATAGTTTTAATATATGTTCACACATTCTTGATATGTTTTGCTTCCAGAGTTGGAGCTTAATTACCTTTCTTTAACTATGAATTGGACTGAGCAAGTAACTCCTAAAGATTAGAACATGGCAGAAATGACAGCGTGAGGTTTCTGAGACTGAGTCATAGACAGCATCCTTCTTGATCTCTCTCTTGGTCACTCCATTTGGGGGACATCGGCTTCATGTCTGGCCCTTCACCTCTATGTGTTGAGCTACCGAGGCCTCCAGCCCACAGCCATGTGAGTTTGCCATCTGGTAGTAGGTCCCCAGCCTCAGTCAAGCCTTCAGATGACTACCGCCCCAGCTGACACCTTAACTGCCACTTCATAAAGAACCCAGGCCAGAACCACCCAGCCAAGCCACTCTCTACTTCCTGACACATAGAGATTCCAATAAAAGTTGATTGTTTCAAGTCACTGAGTTTGGAATAACTCATTATGGAACAATAGATAGGTAGTACAGAACATTAACCTGCCTCCCTTAAGTTGCTACCATGAAAGCAGCTATCTTTTTATTAAAGTGTAAAACTAGCCTGTGGGAGGACATTAAGGCCTAAGCACTTGAGACTCAACAGCAAGAAGAGTAGAAGAATGAGAGCTTCCTGGCTTCCCACTGGGCTTCCATGTCTGGCCTATAACCTGATTGGCCTAGGGCACTCTCCCAGAGCACCCTGCATGAGACTGACATGTGAGAAATGTATCTCTTCACAAGGCCAGACTCTAGAGTCTATGGGGGAACACAGAGTCAGACCATATTAAAGTAGACATGAGACGTTGGTTCTAGTTCAAGCTCTGCCCAGATTTTGGATGTATCACTTTGGCAAAGTCCCTTTCCCTTTGTAGGTCTCAAGTTTGACCTCTGTAAATAAGGGAACAATTACCAAGGTCCCTTCTGGCTCTCTCATCTAGGCTAGTCAAGGCATTAGCAAGAGAACCCACC
>PVKE010022928.1:0-25118 GCA_004027555.1 Craseonycteris thonglongyai
TAACTGTTTTTTAAAAAGATGCTAAGAAAATTCAATGAGAAAATAATATTTTTTCTAACAACTAGCGCTAGAAAAACTAGGTATCTACATATAAAAGGAAGAATTTGAAACCATGCATAAGACCATACCAACATTAATTCAAAATAAATCAGAGATGTAAATATTAAAGCTAAAAGTATAAAGTTGTTTTAAAAATATAAGTAATTCTTTATGACCTAGATTAGGTAATTATTTCTTAGATATTATACAAAAAGCACAAAGAAAAATTGATCAAAAAAAAAAAGAATAAATTATACTTCATAAAATATTATTTATAGTTCAAAAGGCATCAAGAAAATAAAGAGAACCCACAGAATGGAAGAAATTTTTCAAAATTATGTATCAGATAAGGGATTGTACGCACAGTAAATTTTTTTAAAAGTCTTACAAGTCAATAATAAAAAGACAAAAAATAAAACAATTTAAAAATAGGCAGAGGATTTGGACAGATATTTGTCCAAAGAATTTATGAATAACCAATAACCACATGAAAAGATGCTCAGTATCATTAGCCATGAAGTAAATGCATATCAAAACCACAATGAGATCCCATATCCTAGTGACATCCACTAGGATGACAATAATCAAAAAGATAATAACAAGTGTTGTTGAGAATGTAGAGAAACCAGAACCCTCATATATTGCTGGTGGGAATGTGAAATGGTACAGTCATTTTAGAAACTACTTTGGCACACTGTTAAAAACAGTTCTCTTATATGACTCAGTAATTTCACTCCTAGATATCTACCCAAGAGAAATGAAAACATATATGCACACAATAACTTTATAGGTATACTCATAGCAGCCTTACTTATAAAAGCAGAAACCAACCAAATTTCTATTAATTGGTGAATGGATAAACAAAATGGGTTATATCTATCCAATGGAATATTGCTGGGCAATTAAAAATAATGAAATACTGATACATGCTGCAACATGGATGAACCTCAGATATAATGTTAAATGAAAGAGGCAAGATGAAAAAGATGTATTGCTTGAATCCATTCATATGAAATATCAAAAGGCAAATAAATGTATAGAAATAAATGATGATGGCTAGGGTTATGAACGGGAGTGAGGAATGACTACAAATGGGCATTAAGCCTTTTTACAGCTCAATGGAGATGTTCTAAAATTAAGTTGCAGTGATGGTTATACAACTCTATAAATGTATTAAGAAGTACCGAACTATAAAAGAAGCTAATACCACAATGATAATCATATAAGCAGTGATAATAATTTGATTCCTTTACTTTTTTTGTGAATCAGAATATCATAATTCCTTCTTTATGTATTAAGACTCTTAGGATTTCAAGAAGTTGAGAATTTTATAGAAACAATAACTACGACATGTAGTAGTAATAAAGTAAAAAATGATTGTTCTTCATAGAATGTATGTTAATTACCTTTGGTGTGATGCTAGGCATTATAATAGAGATAAATATTTGTTTCAAATTTAATATAAATAAGAATATTGATTTTCTTCAGATCAGTAATATTCACATTTTATTTGGGTTATTTATTGATAATTATATTAGAAGTAAAAGAGACATATTGAAAAAATTAATTTAGAAATAACAATAACAAGCGAATAGCATGTTAAGAAAATGCCTTAGGTAAAAAATAATCATAACCCTTAAAAAATCTACCAAGTGGCATTATTTTATTAAAAAAGACAAATCTCTTTAATATATGGCTTAATGTCTAGATTCTTAAGTCTGCTTATGTATTCAAACTGTTACAATTTACATATGATGAAGAAAATCTGGCCTCACCTAAATTTTATAGCCTTTTTACATAATTGTGAACAGTCTTCTTTGATAGTCTACCAAAGCTAGACAAGTGGAAACTGAAACAATATCAATAAATTTGTACTCTGCTACACTCAAATCTATTAGTTTATCTTGCACTTTGAATAGATCCATTATCCATGCATAATTTTATATCATTATCCATTGGCTCATCTGTAAAATATCAAATGACTGAGTTATTGAAATCTTTGACATGTTGAAACATTTCATTAAACCATCTGTTAATATCACCACTAATCACATCAGAAAATCCCCTAAGTTTTAAGAAGTTGTTGAGCACATGGGGGCAGATATAAATTTTCCAAAATTGATTTTTTCTTGAAAGTTCAAATGTTGTCATTGATCAAAAATTATCAGTTATTTTTCTTGGACAACAGACTCACTTCATTTATTTTCAAAAAAATCACCTGCCAAATAACCAAGTCTGAATAACTACAATTTGTCTGAGTCATTCTTTCAAGTAAACATAATGTTCCATAGAAGAGCATGTTCTTCAGCTTGCAATTCAAACAATTGCACAAGTATTTTTTTTGAATCAACCATCATCATACTTTGGCATGTGCCAGATATTCTTAATGCATGTTTCAATACAGAAAATATTAAAAATTTGTGTATTGCATATTTAGGTGAAATAGAATGAAGACATTTCACTGCTTTATTGAAGACATTTCTTTAGTAAAACTTGCTCTTAATTGTATTTATTTACTTATTTTTACTGGGAGTGAATGGCAGTAAAGAATACAATCATTACTAGTAGAGTTTAGTGCCATTGTCTTGATAAGCGTTAAGGCTAGGAGTTATTTATTTATTTATTTTGTTAAATTTATTGGGGTGACATTAATTGATATCAATGACATTGTTTCCAGGTATACAATTCTACATTACATTGTCTATACATCACATTATGTGCTCACCACCCAAAATCAGCTCACTTTCCATCATCTTGTGTTTGATTCCCCCTCCCTACTCCACCCCCCTATTTCTCTCCCCTACTTGCCCCCCACCCTCAGGTAACCACTAAACTATTGACTGTGTCCATAAGTTTGTTTCTTTGTTCCTTTTAGTTTTATATTCCACCTATAAGTGAGGTCATATGTTTCTTAACTCTTTCATTCTGATTTATTTAGCTTAATAAGATGTTTTCAGGGTCCGTCCATGTTGTCACAAATTGCTGTATTTCATCTTTTCTTATTGCTGAATAGTATTCCATTGTGTAAATATAGCACAACTTCTTTATCCAGTCATCTATCAGAGGACTCTTTGGTTGATTCCACGACTTTGCCACCGTGAACAGTACTGCAATGAACATTGGGGTACATGTATCTTTGTGGATTAAGGTTTTCAGGTTTCAGGAGAGGGATTGCTGGGTTATATGGCATTCCATTCCTAGTTTTTTGAGGAATCTGCACACTGTTTTCCACAGTGGTTGTACCAATTTGCATTCCCACCAGCAGTGTATGAGGGTTGCTTTGTGTCCACAGCCTCTCCAACACTTGTTATTCCTTGTCTTGTTGATTATAGCCATTCTAACAGGTGTGAGGTGGTATCTCATTGTGGCTTTAATTTGCATCTCCCTAATTGCTAGTGATGTTGAGCATTTTTTCATGTACCTGTTGGCTGTTTGTATGTCTTCAGGAGAGAAGTGCCTGTTTAGGTCTTCTGCCCATTTTTTAATTAGATCGTTTGTGTTTTTGTTGTTGAGTTGTATGAGTTCTTTATATATTTTAGATATGAGCCCCCTATCAGAGGCATTGTTTACAGATATTTTCTCCCATTCAGTTGGTTTCCTTTTTATTTTGTTGACAGTGTCCTTTGCTGTGTAGAAGCTTTTTAGTTTGATATAGTCCCATTCATTTATTTTTGCTTTTACTTACCTTGCCTTTAGGTCAAGTTCATAAAGTGCTCTCTGAGCCCAAGTTTTGTAAGTTTAGTGCCGATGCTTTCTTCTATGCAGTTTATAGTTTTGGATCTTATGTGAAGGTCCTTAATCCACTTTGAGTTAATTTTGGTATATGGTGACAGTTCACAGTCCAGATTCATTCTTTTGCATGTGGTTTTCCAATTTTCCCAGCACCATTTACTAAAGAGGCTTTCTTTCCCCTATTGTATATTTTTTGCTAATTTGTCAAAGATTATCTGTCTGTATATTTGTGGGTTTATTTCTGTGTTTTCAATTCTGTTCCATTGGTCTGTATGTCTGTTTTTCTGCCAATACCAAGCTGTTTTGCTTATTGATGCTTTGTAGTATAGACTGAAATCAGGGGGCGTGATGCCTCCAAAGCTAGGAGTTTTAATTGTTCTTACACCAAAAGTACAAATGTCAATACTGCGAAAAAGGCAAAACACATTTTTGGATTATTATGAAAATAGTTTTTACCTGATGGACTCCCTAGAGGGGCTCTAAAAGGTTTCAAGGGAACTCAAGGGGGTCTGTGGACCATAATTCAAAACCAGCTGCTGAAATTACATTAATAACTTTTCCATTTTTTGGATTATATTCTACATACATCAAAGACTATGAACATACTGAGAACACAATTGTAGGAAATATTTTTACCAATCCTACTAAATGGAGGGAGG
Source organism: Craseonycteris thonglongyai (assembly GCA_004027555.1). Taxonomy (NCBI): domain Eukaryota; kingdom Metazoa; phylum Chordata; class Mammalia; order Chiroptera; family Craseonycteridae; genus Craseonycteris; species Craseonycteris thonglongyai. The sequence continues at coordinate 4,431 of PVKE010022928.1, forward strand.
GCTAGAAATGAAATGCAAAATCAGAGGGTAAAATATGTCTAGGAATGGAAAAAAATAAAAGGAAAACAAAAAATAGAGAAAGATAAGGTTTGGCCCCAGAGAAGAAAGCTGAGATTCCATTTTCTGTTATTGCATAAAGAGGTTTATGGAGATCACTCTCTTATTGCTTTTCTTTGCTTACATATTTCTATTGAACTTCATTATGTCCAAACTACCTTTTTGGAATTTCTTCAAAAGGCACTCTTGTCTTCATTCATACAAGATCTATAATCTTCTAAATACCATATGTGGTGCGACATTCTAGACTGCTCAAATCACCCCAAACCTGAAATGTGAAGGCACTGGTAGCATTGAAATTATAGTATCCTAGACATGAAATGAGTCTGTTGTCTCTTTGGTTTTGTCCCAACATACTGACATACATAGCCCAAAATACCACTGGCCTTTTAAAGTGGCATATCACATTCCAGGGTAATATCAAACTGCTGTCCGGTAGCACTCATCAAGTCTCAAAGTAACTCATTCTAGGATTTTCAAATCCTCTGCATTTCTTAAATTGAAATATTTTATTAAACAGTCTTAGTTTTCCCTTCTCTGTGAACATATAATTAGAAACCTTGAACTCTGGTTTCTTTTCGTTGGTCACTATATCTCTTTCATTTTAAAATGATTAAAATGATCTAGATATTGTTATCTAAGGCTCATCATTAATCATCTATTCTCTTTCACACAGATTCTTATCCTCAGCACAATTTTGCATCTCAAATGCAACACACTCTAATAATTACCCTCATTGCTCCACTCTGCCACTTCTGGCTCAACAGTATACAGTGTTAATTTACTCTTTTCATCATTCCATTTGATACGATGGTAATCGTATAACTTGATTTTGCCAGTTTGATGAGTTTTATTCTAAATAGTTTTAAACTTTATGTACATACTGTGTGTTAGTATTTACAATTTTTTGTTTGTTTAGTTTTTAGTGTTCTCAATCTGAAGTCAGTTTTTACTAAAAAGTCAATTTTTACTAAAAAAATTCATTACAGATAGTAGATGCTCCATGAATATAAAATAACTTTCCTAAAATTCTGCTGAATTCTAAAGGGAGAAGTCAGGGTATCAAATTATACAATTTTCTAAATAATGCTCCTTTGATATTTTAAAAGTAACTTTATACTAGGCCCCTTCCCAAAGCTCATCTATTGTTACAAAAATTTCAAAATATTATAAGTTTATTATAGAGGGTTTAGAAGCTGATAGAATATTCACGTATTCAACTATTTCCTCATAACTTTGAGTTTACTATTTTGATTAGAGATACAATATAAATATATGTTTGAACGAAAAAGTATACTTTGCAGAAACTACCAAAAAGTCCAAAGACTTACCCAATTCCAATTGAAGATAATGCATACTAACTTTTATTTTGACTTTTAAAATAATATATGGTTAGTCTGGAGAATTTATATACAAAAATATTTTAGTATATAAATAAATCAATACTGATAATTTTGCTTATGTAGAATTATTGTGATCTTCTGCTCATTTTTATTCTTCAATAGTTTTCTTTCTGCCTAATATAATTAGCATGTATTGCCTTTTTACACAAAAAATAAGATACAAAATTTTATTTTAAAAAAAAGGAAATTTATAAAGAAGAAAAGAGAAATTGCAATTTCATAAACCAGATATAACTACCACATTATTTCCAGGTTTTTTTCCTAAGAAAATATACTTTTTTGTATTCTGTTTTTCAGTGAGATCATACTTGATACATATGTTTACATGGTAGTTTTTAATGTTGCATTATATCCTTAGCAATTTGGCATAGACATAAATATTTCTTGAAACATTACATTTAATGGCTTTATAACATCTCATTACTTGCATGGACCATGATTTATTTAATGATTCTTCAAACATTGTGTATATAGATTGTTTTCAATTTTGGCTGGGTGGAATTAGTCTTCCTAAATGGGGAAACAGTTTAGTGGGATAGTAAGTCAAAGGGCCCAGTTCACTCTTAACAAAGATTCAGAATTCAAACTTGTCCAATCAGATGCTCATTTCCTAAAATTTATTTTCCTTAAACCCAAATGTCAAGAAAAAAAGAAATCCTGAAAGCATTTGAGGATTCATCCCAGGAGATAACAGCACCTCGAAGAAGACACCAAAAAGTCAAAAGTCTAGGTACCTGACTGTCAGAGCTTTCCTTAATCTTGTCATTTCCAGGTTCTACATTTCAGCTACCCTTCAACTTCGTGAGCTATAATAATTTTCCAAGACATTACTTTAGACTCAAATTAACCTGATTGTTTTAGTTCCCTATTAAAACACTTTGAAATTCATTACTTTGTTTATAAATTCCTCATTGAAAAACCAACATTTTATATATTTTGTTCACTTTTTTTACTGGAACAAATGAGAGCTTTAGCACTCATTTAGTAAATTTATAGGTTAGGAATAAAAACATGACATTGTAGGCATACAAGTAGAATCAATGTCACAACCATTTTACTTCTGTCCACTCTGTTATTCATCTTGTCTCTTTCCACACAAACCTAATTAATTGCTTTTATTGGACTATTAATAAATAAATAGACTGTTCCTTATTATTCAGTAGAAGGAAGGCATGAATAATAAAAACCCACCATTAGTATAAAAACAACAATTTTATTAACAACCAAAAATGACATCACTTTCAATCTTCTTTGCTCATTATTTTAGCAGTCAAAGTATAGCCAAGGACAAGTGGCATGGGCTGAATTGTGACCTCTTCAAAATTCATATGTTGAAGCCCTAACTTCTAATATCTCAGAATCTGGCTATATTATAAAGGTCTTCAAAGAAGAGATTAAGGTAAAATAAGGCCATTAAGGTGGCCCTTTTTACAATCTAATTGGTATCCTTATAAGAAGAAATCTGGACACACACATGCACACAAAGACACTGGGGAAAAACATACACAGACAAAAACAACCACGTGAGAAAATAGCAAGAAGGCTATCATTGGCAACTCAAGAAGAAAGGCTTCTGAAACAAACAAACCTGCTAACACCTGATTTTAGACTTCTAATCTCTAGAACTAACTCTGAGCAATAAATTTTTGTTGCTTAAGCTATCCAGTCTATGATATTTTGTTATAACTGCCCCAGCAAGCTAATGCAAAACCCAACATTATATGAATGAAATTCACCTATCTTAAGTTCAATGGTTTAGCTTCAATGGTGTTTGTGAAAGTAAAGCAGACTAGCAATGTGTTCATATATCATAAAGAACATAGATAATGTTTGTATAAGTTTGGGAAAGCACATGCAATATAGTTGAGATTGTTTCTTGGAAATAACTAGCAAAACTCCAAAAAACTAAGCTCATTACTGAACTGTACATCATGATCTTCTTAAATTGTCAGTAGTGTCACAAATAAATATACTTTCAATTATAAGGAAATTTTGACATGCAGTTAGATCAAAAATGTGTTTAATGGGGAAGCTGAGATGGCTCAGTGGGTTGAGCGCTCCCTTTGTAGCCCTGGACATCGAGGATCAAATCCTAGCCCCAGCCTGTATGCTGAGCTGGGGTGCGATTACCATGCCGGAAGACCCAGTTCAGTTCTCCTCCCCACTCTGGGTTCAGCCCCTGGCTTGAGGGGGCATGCCTTCCATGTGGGAGGCCCCCAGCTCAGTTCCCTTGGTGCGGCCCCCGCCCACCTGTGTGGAACAAAACCATGTCAAAAACTGATGATGTACAACTATGGAGGCTGCTCTGGGCCCCATCCCTTCTCTCTCTTTCTCTGTCTCTCTGTGTCTCTGTCAAAAACAATAAAATAAATCTTTTTAAAAAAGTACTTAACAGTTAAGGATATATGGGTCGATTTCTTATACATTAAAGTTATATGGCTTCTCAAGAAGGGAACATCTCACTACTCTTAAATAAAAAAGTTGTCCCTAGCACCTACTGTATGAAAGTATTGCTAATAGTAATATGCTAAAACATAGATGCACATAAATATGGCATGGCCAATAAGATTAACAAGACCATTTAATGGGGAAAAGAATCGTGTTTTCAACAAACAGTCCTGGAACAACTGGATATCAACATACAAAAAGTATGAAGTTGGTCTCTTACCTCACACTTTTTATCAAAATGCACTTAAATGGATCATAGACTTAAACGTAAGAGCTAAAACTATAAACCTTGTAAAAAAAAAAATGAAAGTAAAATTTCACGACCTTGAATTAGGCAACAGTTTCTTATATGTGATATCAAAAGCATAAGTGACAGAGGAGATAATTAAAGCCAAAGATTATAGACACATCATCAAAATTAAACTCAAGGTTGTACACGGCACCAAAAGGAGGAAGAGGCCATATGAGAGGGCAAGAAAATAAGTACCAACATCTAAGTTAGACAAGAAACTCACTTTTGCTTCAGATGAGTTACAGTGTTGGTAAGTAACTGAGAGAACATGGGAGCAAATAGCCAGAAAATATGAAAAGACAAACCATTGGAATGTGAATTTTGAATAAATAGAAATATAACAACAAACAGTTTAATATAGATAGAAATAAAAGGTAGTGTTTATAATTTACCATATTACTTTGAAATCACACTAATATTAATTTGCAAAAAAAAAACAAGACAATTTTTTCAAATTCCTCTGCGCACCTACAGTGCCCTGACCACTCTACCAGGAATTACAGAACAGGCTCCATCCTTAATGTCAGCTCGGGACTGCACCTTCTCAATTTAGTCATTTCAGGGGCAAGTCCTTAAGGGCGAGTATGACCCTGGGTCACTGGAGCTATTTTTACTTTAACTGATAGTTTGTATCAACCTAAACACTGATGATTTCAATCAGATTTTTTTTCATCAGTAGTGTCTTTTAAACACTTCCGAGACTGAATTTCACCATATTCTAACTATAGAGCATTTTCCACAGAACTTTACAAAATGTTAAAAATTGTTTTTGTGTGTGAAAATGACTGGTTTAGTTTTTTTTGTTTTGGTTTTTGTTTTCTTCTGTTTTTAGCTCCTAACTTGTCACCATTAAATAAGAGGTTTAAATTACTCCTTGATTTGCTTTTTATAAAACCCAGGGACAATTAGATCCCTAAGCTCCCTCTCTGAGATTCCACAGGTCAGGCTGCTTGCCTGTGTGGCCCATTTCCTTCCATTCCTTTCGCTCTTACTATCTATCGGTCACAGGGCAGATGGCTTTCCTTACACCCGTGAGACACCGTGCCCTTCGGGGCCTTTGTGTTTTCTCTGCTCTTCTCTCACCTTATTTCAGATAAAAATCACTTTCTGCAGCTCCTTAACAATATTTCCTACCTGCATGCCCCTCTTGCCCTATTGCCTTACCCTGCCATAGTTTCTTCAAAATATTTGTACAGTGATGCTTAGACTAGTGACTGGTGCAGAATAAATGCTACGCACCTTTGTTAAATAAAAATACGTAGTAAATGGAAACCTAGAAACTTGGCCAAAAGAAAAAAATTGGAAAAACATCCTTTGGGGGAAATTTGGCTTAACCTTGTTCCTGACCACAGTTGCTCTCGGAATAAATCTCCTCCCCAACTCTACCCTCTTATACCAGAAAAATCTAAACTGAGCTCTGCAACATGCTTAATTGACTAATCAGAATTCCAAAGGGCAGTGATTACTTCACAACCACAGCCCCATGGAACACTGCAAGAGCTTCAATGGCTGATTGCCACTCTCCCTCCACCCTCTCATGTAGTAATCACTTTCTCCTCCCCTTCCCCTTCAGGGGAGCTGGGAGATCAGGTGTTGTGCTCTAGGTATTTACTGGGATGAACTGAGGGGTTTGGCTTCTCCAGCAACCCAGCAGGAACTTACCTGGTACGGGCCTCCCGGCTAAATTTTGGAGAGAAGCTTTTGTGTATCAAGCTCCTACCAGTATAAACCTCCGAGGGCTCTGGGCTCTGAAGTACTAGGGGTATCTCCAAACTAGCCCCAGATTTTTCCTTTCCTTGCCTTCAACCTCCAGAGAAGATAGCTCTTATATTTTCCCTCTTTGAATCTTTGGGTTCTCGGACAGTGCCCTCTACAAAAGGAACTAGAATGTCTCTTACTGGACCCCTATGTGAGATCCCAAAGTTTCCATTTGCTCTGTTGGTACCCATAGTGTTCACTTCTGGGTCTCTAGTCTGTCCCACCTTGCTATCTCTGGTTGGTAATGGAGACTCCTGGCTGAGATCCCCAGTGCCTTCCAGAATACTGTATAATTAATTAGGCCTCCAATTGTGCTTCCCCTCCCTTCCCATAGTCAGAGAAATTCTCTAGACCTTGCCTTAAAGGGAAATTGCCCTAATAAATGACTCTCCAGATAGAAAATTTCACCGCATGTGAGGCCCAAGTAAATGAAGATATTTAGTATTGGCAGCAAAATCCAACAAAGTATTTTTACCAGTAGAGCATTCCGGATGCACTGGCCACCTAAAGACACTTTTGGGAAAACGGACCAACCATGTGAAGAGAAAAAGAAAAAAAGCCATCAAATGAGTTGCAGTGAGTTTAACGAAACTAATTCCATTTCTGGGTTCATGTGATATAACCAGCCACTGTGCTCTGTTCTAGAGGTTTATAATACCTCACCACTCTCCACGAAATTGTTTTCCCATAAATCTCTGTGGCCATCCATTCCTGTGTACACATTATGTTCTTAAAATAGACACCATCTAAAAATCTCTTTAAGGAGCTTTGTGGAAGAAGGCCTAACTTGCAACACTACTGCTAGAAGAGGGGTGCAATGGCTTGATAGCAATTTCAAAAGCAACAGCCATGAAAGGGAGGTTTACAGGAGTTTTTCACCATAGTTTTTCTGTTTCCAAAATGCACAGATGAGGGGAAAGCAAGTGCCAGACACCCGGTGAACAGGCAGAAGCTCCAAGTTGCATCACCCTGGCATGCCAGGTATTGCAGCAAATGGGAAAGGTAGACTACCCACAGCTCGCAAAGCAGGAAATTGCCAACCTCAGCATGGAATTTTCCTATTTCTGCTTGGCATCATCTTCTTGGGAAGATTTAAAGTGCTCTATTGAGAAATATGTTCTGTTACTACACTAGCACATCAGAAATACCATGTGGACCTGTAAATCCACAGAAAAGGAAGCCACATTTTATAAGTGTGACAGCAACAGCATTTGGCAATTTGCAAGTTTGCTACCGCACCTCAAATATTTAGTACCATGCACATATGGACAGAACATTACCCTGCTTTGGCTTTAATCATTTTGGAATCTGAAAAATCACCTTGCACCCCTTTATTTGTGTTGATTGGTTAAAAAATGAGTGATAATTGTCAATGAGTAACTGAAGGAAGCAAAAAGAAATATAAGTAAATGTGTGTGTGTGGGGGGGGTGTCTTTAAATAAATGCTTCAAACAGGTAGGAGAGAGGGAATACATGGTAACACAAAGATATTTGAAAAAGCCTCACATCCATCCAGACACACTTCTTGTGCCATTTGGAAAAGCAAGACCGTTTTCATTGGAAACCAAACAGCATCTGCAGTATCATTGCTCATTGTGACCTCTGTCTAATTAAAAGTAACTCAATATTATCCATTTGGCACTCCCTGGAAGGGAGTTTGCCCACTTCCTTAAAGTTCCTTTATTTAGCGTGGCTCAATCAGAGTTAAGAGGGAATATATCATTGTCTGCCTCTCACCCAAACCATGAGGCATTTCTCCTCAGAAGCCTAGACTCTGTTTGAGGAGGTTGAACACCCCTGCAATCGTAGGCTCGCGCAGCAGTGCCCTGCCTTCACTTCCGGGGGTTAACACTGAGATCTAATTTTTGCTCCCTCCTCAGGAACACTATGACCTCTATTCACAGCCAGCTAGGCCAGTTCTAAAGCACCAGTGAAGGAGGGGGCTTCAAAAGAAGACCTTGAATAGGATGAAGACAGGCAAAGGCAAGAACTGGCCAGGTTCCAAGCTATTTCAGGCCAAACAATCCCATCTTGTATCAAAATGCTGAACTGCAAAACAAACCTGATTTCAGTTCGTGGAAGGTTGAGAGAGGAGGGGGGAGGGGCAGGAAAGAGGAGAAGACGGGAAGGAGAAAGGAGGAGGAGGGGGCCAGTTGGTCCGAATTCACAGACAAAAAAAGGACTTCCTGATCTCCACAAACTGTATTTCTCCGGGCTCTTTTTTCAAAGAAATAACTGGAACGACTACGCCTAACATCGCAAGGAAATAATCAGATGGCTTACCTGACAAAAAGGAAAATTACCCATCTGCAACGAGGAGCTGCATCTCTCAAAGACCAGATGATAACAACGTGCCTTCAGTTGAAATTGTTCAGATTCCTTCTTGCAAAGGGTGACCAAGTATTTACAAGGGCTGCAGTCTCACTGGGGCAGAACACACATACACAAAAACACACACGCGCACACATACACACATGCACCAGAGACCTCTGCAGCATCCTCTCGGCTTCATCCTCTCCTCACTCTATGGTACCTAATACAAATCAGCAAATAGCTTGTTTAAAAAAAAAAAAAAAAGTCCAAGTAGCACCTTACATTATATCGCCATCTAGTGGCCAAACACTAATTATTTTCTCTTCCAGCCAGATTTGTGTTCTTCATCTCTTTTTCTCAGCCTCCTTCTTTCCCTTCTTCCCTTTGGCTCTCTTATTATTGCTTCCTCTTCTTCTCCTTCATTCCCAATTGCTCTCTTATATAAAATACCCAATGGCTCAAATATTAAAAAGTTTGAAACTAAATATAGCTATCTTCAAGCATAGCGAATAACTTCAGTGTTGTTGTTGCATTTTATTTTTGTTTAAAAGTATTACTTTATTCCCACTATGAATCATTGTTATCTTTACAAATTTTAGAAGTTGTGAATAAATTAAAAACTTTATTTATTTATTTTTTGTTTTACCAAGAGAAAATAGGTGTTCTGTTATTACAGATGTATGGCTTTCCATTGGGGATCTACTTAAAAGTTTTATCATTTTTAGTATTGTGTTCAAATAATAGGTTCTGTATTTAATGAACATTTCAAAGGGAGAAGATGTGAGTTTTACTTCAAATTCAATACTAATGAGCATGTGCCTTTAAGCAAGTAACTGAACTCTTTTATCAATACTTATATTTACCCCATCTTTATCTGTAATTAGAGATTAAAGAAAATTATTTTCTTGCTCTAAATGTCTATGGCTTTGCTGTCATTTACCATAATGTCTCCCCATCTTGTGGATGTAACCTAAAGCTTAATTACAATAACATGCTTTAGTAAGCAAATTTTGACTCCAATTAAGTAGTACCTCTTGACAGAATTATGAAAGCCATATGTATCAGGTTCTCCTAAAACAGTGGAGAATCCATGTGAAACTATTTATAACTCCAGGAACTGAGAGTAGAGCTTTCTATGTTATATACTGTACTTTAAAACTGAAACAGTCTTTATCATTTGTTCATATATAAGCTCACAATTAACTATGTGTTGATTAGTCATCTGCAGTATTTGCAGTAAATAATTCACCCTGGTTGTTTTCTACCCAACACACTTATTGTTGATACCTTTCATTGCATATGCTTTATCATTTATTAAATGAAATAACCTTCAATATTTTATTTTTCTTTACCACAGGACTGTACAAGAGTTATTGTTAATATTATTATAGTTACTTCCATTGTATAGTTGGAAATTCAGAAATGAGCCTTATAGGTAAGGCTGAAGGTCATGTGTATAGCTTGCAAAGCAATAAAACTAAGGTTCTTGAATTCAATATCCATTGTTCTTTGCAAAAGTCCCCCTTTCTTTTCCTGTTCTAGATTCACAACTTTTACTAACCGTTATTTATAATTACTCATAGGTCTATCTTCTCAACTATAAAAGAAAGAAATTGAGTAATCATTTTCAGTTCCAATTCAAAAATCCGATACTTTCACAAAGGCCAATCAAGGTAGCATGAGCATATTAATTAAAGTTATTCAGTGTCTGAGAAATGGTGTCGCTCAGTCTGTGGCAGAGTCAGGGCAATGTTGAAAGGAACTGAAGAGACAGGGGACCAATATTTGGTAAATAACTACCAGGATGTAGAGATGAAGACAAAGTAGAAAATATGTGAACTAACATGTGGCATCATTTTTAAAAGTTTAGACTAACATTTTCTACATGAGTAGTACTTATGGTTTAGACATGTATACATAAATATATGAAGACCTGGTCACATATTTAGTGCCTTCTAATTGCTTATTATAAGCTCAAATTTTTGAGTGTCTGCTCAGAACAGTCTTCTCTACAGCTCTCCCTGTCTAGTCCCCAGGGATGAACCTGTGTTTCTGGTTACAGAGGGCCAGAGCAGAAGAGGGTGTCTGACCCTTCCACCTAGTTAACCTGGAAACCGTAGTGGCAGCATTCCCTCACAACACAGACTCAGGACCAGGTGGGCCAGGGCACCAAGAGAAAGGAATCATGTACCGTAGATGTGGAAGAAGTCGTGACAAAAGACAGAGCCAGAAAACTACCATGACTTCTTGTTTCCAGCTTCTGTCCTTCCCAAGGCCTCGATACTTTCCTGATTTGAAGTTTCATGAGAGACACAAATCAAGTCCATTTTTGCTTAGTTGAATTTGGTTTCGGTTACTCTTGCAGGGGTCTCCAAACTATGGCCTGCGGGCTGGATGTGGCCCATGAGGCCCTCTCATCCAGCCCGTGGAGACCTTTTTATCTACGGGAAAAAATTACGGAAATTTACGTGTATCCTGCCAAGATCAGCCGCTTACTTTTTCTACTTCTGTTCACAGTCAATGAGATGATATAACTGCTGTTTGATAGTTAATGTGGCCCTCAGGCTGAAAAGTTTGGAGACCCCTGAAAGTCTATGGAATCACAACCAGTTCACTCACTGTAGGAATCCAAATGCCTTAGCCCTTGAAAGCTGTCAAATATTACTCATATTCTGGGCACCTGGCACTTCATTTAGGCGCTTCAAGCTCCTGCTATATGCCAGTCACTTGTCCAGGTACTGAGGTTAAATCAGTGAGCAACCCAAATCAACACGCTTCCATTAGTGTTTACTCTAACATTTCAGACAAACGAAAAGACACACTGCTTTCAATGCCCTCACCACCCTTCCCCTTCCACCTTCGTATCTTTGCTCACAATCTTTACTTCTCTGGACAGACCTTTCCCCTATTTGGATGTAAAGAATTCTACCAATGCTTTGGTCTCATATTCTTTTATTTTTTTCTAATGCCTCTTGTTTTCTCAGTATTTTTTTCCTTTTGTTAATTATATAACCACTCACATTTTTATTTTGTGGAATATGGTTATTTGTTAAATTGAAAGCATTTTGTATAGGCTGTTCTGATACAGACTGAAAAAAAAAAAAAAGACAACATCCCACCCACTGCACAATGAGTGTGCTTCATGAACGAACGTCTCATCATCCTATACACAAGAGATTTCATTCACCAGAGCTGAAGCAGATTAACAACATTGGTAACTTTAAATATCCCTTATAGAAGACCTGGCATAAAAGCAAAGTACAAGACTTTTGTTAAATTAGTGTAGTATATACTTAAAATCAATTATTCATGAAAGTTGGCAAAAGATAAGTTAAAATGAAACACTAGATGTGCTACTTTATAACACTGTTGCACTTGTCTCTTTTGACCTTGTGCTGAGCATTTTATGTACATATCTTATTTGCCTCTCAAATTGTGAATTCCCTGTGAAACCAGCTCTGCACTTTATTTATCTTTGTGCAGCTTGTTAATTTATTGAGATACAATTTTCTCTTCCTCACTATTATGTTTCCAGTTTCAAAGAGTGATAGGTATCTTTCTCCGTTTTCCTCCCACCGTTAATGTTAGCCATTCCAGAAAATCCCTATTATCTTGTCTCAGACGCTGGAAAGAATATACTGGCTATTACCTATGTGACAATATTTCTTCAACCTATGAATACATGGACTTGCTGAACTGGCCAAGAGGCTTAAATTGTGCCTTTTCCTATGACAGAATTTCTAGCAAGACAAAGAGAATGAAAGCATGAGATGCCCTCTATTCTTTGCAGAGTTCTCTCCACGAAGAGAATTGAATTGTTACTTTGGTATGGCTCTACTGGGGGCTAGTGGCAGCAGTTCTCTGCTCAATGACCAAAAGAGAAAGGAAATATTGTAATGAGACATCATCACTGCCGGTAAATCTTGGGTATTAAAGAGGAAAAGAGGTCACGCAGATGCAAAACGCTTCACCATGACTTTTTGACTGTCAGTTTTAAGACAGGAAATCTCCTATTGAGATTAGAAGTTTGAAAGAGAGTTCAGAGAAAGCTGGGATGGCTCAGCAGCTTGAGCTCTTGCTTTGCAGCCCCAGAGCCTGGGGATCAGATCCCAGCCCCGGCCCATGTGGACCCACGTGCTGAACTGGGGTGTGTCCCCAGTTCTGTTCCTGCCAGGGCCTATGCGGGAGGCTCTCAGCACAGTCCCTGCCCTGTGCAGCCCTGTGCCCACCTGTGGAGTGAAACTAGATGGAAAACTAATGCTGTCAACTATGGAGACTGGTCTGGATCCTCCCTTTCTGTCTCTCTCTGTCTCTCTGTCAAAAACAATAAAATAAATCTTTAAAAAAAAAAAAGGAAAGAAAGAAAGAAAGAGAGTTCAACATCAGAAAGCCAAAGAATCCATGTGGTTATTATCAGAATATTATTTAATATTTTCTTGCATAGAAAAGAAAGGGAATTTATTACCAGAACATTCTGCCTGAATTCCACCTCTTAGAGTTCTGAACTTTTTACTTAGTTGCCCTGTGAAAAGAGTTATGGTACTTTAATTAACCTGTGGCCTGGCTGGCAGATGAGGGTCATCCTAGATCACTGGCCAAAAACTTCCCTAAGGAATGGTCAAATCATTATGTTTTGAGTTTTGAGTTCCTTTGCTCAGGACTATAAATTACATCTTAGGTAAATGACACTATAGATTCTCCAGTAATTTGTTCAGGAATTTGGTTCCCCAAGTGACATGAAGCTAGGTCCTTCCTGAAGAAAATGAACCAGGATGCTGGTGTCTAGAGTTAAATCTGGGCAGTGGTCTGATCTTGGGGATGGTGTCCCAGAGGGTATAATGGGGATGCCACAAAAGCTGTGAGTGGTAGCATGTGTTCTGATGGAGTGATTCCAACATGCATAAAAAATGCCAGAGCCAAAATTTGAACCCAGAGTCTATGATTCTAAATCCGTAAGACCACTGTGTTATCACCTAGCTTCAGCTCCTGGCTTTGTCCCTTGTGTTGGGAAAATGAAACTCAGCTAAATCACATACTGATGTAGTCCCACAGTAAACATAATTTACCACACCAGAATTTTTCTTTCGTAGATGTGAATTTTCTGGTACAATTGTTGTTGTTGTTGTTGTTGTTTATGCAGCATTCTACAAAGATTTACTACCAATGCCTTGCTCTCTTTCAACCATTTACTGAAACCAGAGCTTTAGCAGCTACTATAACCATTTCCTAGCAGAGAATAATAAACTCTTATCTTTACTTTACAGATTAACATGTTCTTTTAAAAATGAGCCAGAAATGAATGTGAAATTTACCTGTTATTAGATAAATAAATGCAGAGACTGCAATTAAGAACCCGGTTTAAGGACTAAAGACAACTAGTTTTATAGCAAGTTTAGCAGTTTCATAGTAGCACAAAGTTGGCCTATTGGTGGCAGACTATATCGTACGTACTGGAAGGCAGACACTTGAAACTGTGGTAAAGTTCATACATCTCTGCTCCCCACACACAAGTCATCTATTTTATCAAACATGATGTCAAAATATTTGAGCCTGCCCCCCCCACACTTGAATTTACTGAATCAAAACTGTTATAGGCTTGTGGTATTTTTACTCCGATTGTCATTTTAAAAATCACCTACAATGTATTGAGTCTAAATAATTGGACTTCTCTCACTGATTTTATTCTGAAGTGTTTCTCAAGTGTCTGTAGAATCAGTGTGCTTGTGGGCACACATATGTAATGTTTTATAAAAATTTTCTTTAAAAAGTCATTAAAATGACTGAAGATTCTCTCTCTAGTAGTGAAGGAGAACAAATAGCAAGGGTTTTTCTTCACCTCACCACAATGCTGTATTTTAAATGGAGAGAGAGGGAGGAATGTTGTTGTGGGATCATGATAGAGATCAGGTCCTCAGTTTTCCCATGCCTGCCCTGCCATTCCATCCAAAGCAGTGAAAGCCAGAATTTAAATATAAATCCACAGAAATAATTTTCAGAGATGCAGTTACTTTTTGTTGGAAGATTCACTTCGATTTTCTTTCAGTTACGGTACATAGGTAGTCATTGGTGTTGGTGAAAGAAATAATGGTATTCCTAAACCAAATAAATGGGTTTTATGAACAAGACATATACAAATCTGATGTCTCAGAGGGGATTTAAATATATGAATGTGAAGGATCTGATGAGGTCAGCGTTGCCATATTACTTTAAAATGAGTAATAAATTACAAAACTACACAGGTACTTTTTATCACTTCATATAATTATTTCGCTTCTACTATATAACCATCCAAGCAACATTTAAAAACATCACTTCTCCCCCTTCTCTCTGTCTCTGACTGTATCTTTCTCTCTCTCTCTCTCTGTCAAAAACAATAAATAAATCTTTTAAAAAAAAGGGTGGGGGAGGAGCTGAGATGGCTCAGTGGGTTAGGCGCTCACTTTGCAGCCCCACGGACTGAGGATCGAATCTCGGCCCACGCCCATGTGGACCCATATGCTGAACTGGGGAGTGCCCCCAGTTCAGTTCTCACCGGGGTGAAGACCCCGGCCCAGTTCCTGCCCTGTGCAGTCCCCTCCCACCTGTGGAATGAAACTATGTGGAAAAACCAATGATGTGCCACTATGGAAACTGTTCTGGGCCCTCCCCCTTCTCTCTGTCTCTAACTGTATCTCTCTCTCTCTCTCTCTCTGTCAAAAACAATAAATAAATTTTTTTTAAAAAATCACTTCTTCACCATCATCATCATCATTTCTCTTCCTCTCTCTCTCTCTTTGTGTGTGTGTGTGTGTATATATATATATATATATATATATATATATATATATATATATCTCAATTTTAAAAGTCACTTTATGCTTCTGTACAGATTTCCAGTTTTACCTTTATTATTTGGGGGCCTGGTTTACTTTTGGTCCTTTTTCTTCATCTAAAGTGTAAGTGTACACTATCAATATTTACTGAGGATGACACCAGTGCCATTTTTTATAACAACATGCTCTCTGCCTTTCTCTAACTAAGTTAGGAGCCATCACACCTTCATTACTTTGCTTCTTTCCTTTGCTTGGACACCTTCTCTTTTTTGCCTACATCCTCTCCACCTTTTATCTGTGTTCTGCTGCAACACCTGAACCACCCTGGATTACTTTGAAAGTAAGAACTATGTCCTATTTATTATATTCCCCAAATATCCCAGTGCTTGTGGCTGAATTAAGGTATTTTCTGAAGATTAACTGATGACATCTGCTGACTACTGATGAATCAAAATTCCAGAATAGGGGGATGCCAGGATAGTTCAGCTGTTGAGCTTTTGTGTCATAATCGTGAAGTCCAGTGTTTAATTCCTGGCCCCAGCTGTGCAAGCCCAGATGCTGAACTTCAGTGCAACTGGTAACTGCCTGGATGGCACAGGGGCAAAGGTTCTAACCTCTCATGCAGGAGGTCCCAGTTCATTTCCCACACCACACGGGCCCACATCCACCTGTGTGGAATGAAACCACATCACAACTAATGATGCACAGCGATGGAGACTGCTCTGGGCCCTCCGCACTACTATCTCTGTCTCTCTCTTTCTCTCAAACAATAAAAAAATAATATTAAAAAAAAAATTTCAGAATAAAATCCCATGAAAATACATAGGTAGAATAAAATAAGTTTGTAAACCTTATAAAAGAGAATGTCAACTGACATCATTCTTTACCACTGCTTTATAGAGATGATAATCACTAAGGAATTGTGGAACCACAAAGTTCTCAGAGATCTCCACGTAAGGATTTTTATTTTGGTAATGAGGAATGATGATGTCAAGAGAAGTAATGTGACTTGCCCAAGGACACACAGCTAGTGTTATACCACAAAAACTAATTCAAATATTTTCCATAGTCTAACTGTGAAGGAAATTAATATTGAGTAGGTACATAAGCACATAAGAAGCAAAATGGAAGTGAGTGGAATATTTCTAGAAATGCCACAATTGATTTTCACTCATGTTTGACAGAGAGATGAATGTGATGGAGTGTATGATTGCAGTTACTGTTTAAGAAGGTGATGGACTAACCAAAATTGGTTTTAGCAAAGGATAACGGAACTGACTGTCTTTCAGAATAGCTCCACATACTGATCTTAAATATTAACCACAAAGGGTTCAAGCTCAAGGGCATGTGTGTAATGCTGGAAGCTTTCAGGAATGTGGGCCCAAAGAGAGCCCCAGCAAATATGCGGGAAGCAAATGATCTGATATTCAAGAATTTCTTTGACAGACTAAAATGTAATCTAAAAATATATTTTCTGTTTCTTTGGGATCGTAAACCGTGTTTATATTGCAGTTATCTTTCATATAGAGAAACAAAATTTAAGGTTTCACTTTTATGCCTCTTTCTTTAAATATATAAAGTCTTCATAAAGCTTTGACTCTTGAAATAAGATCGAAGTACAGCACAATATTTATAGCATTGTGTCCAGATCTACTGCCACAGGACAATAAAAAGAGAAAAGAAACATAAGTGTAAATTTTTTTTTAATTTATTTTATTGTTTTGACAGAGACAGAGAGAGACAGAGAGAAGGGAGAGGGCCCAGAGCAGTCTCCATAGTTGTACATCAGTTTCCAACATGGTTTTGTTCTACACAGATGGGTGTGTGCCATTCAGGGTGGGAACTGGAGTGAGGGCCTCCTACTTAGGAGGCATGCCCCCTCGAGCCAGGGGACAATCTGGGGGGGCGGCAAGAACCAAACTGGGGGTCTCCCACATGGTAAGCACACCCCAATTCAGGATATGGGTCTGCACAGGCTGGGGCCAGGACTCGATCCTTGTTCCCCGGGGCTGCAAAGTGAGCACTTAACCCACTGAGCCATCTCGGCTTCCCAGATGTAAATTTTTTAAAGGTGTGAACAATCTTAAAAAAGTATATTTACTGTGCTGGGTTCTATTCTGTGTTTACATGTGCTCTTCCCATCCTCTTAAGTCAATTAAACATTATGCTTGTTTTTGTTTGGTTGGTTTGTTTGTTTTTTGCATGATCTAGTTCATGTAGCAATTTTCCCTCTTTTGCAAAGAAGAGACAGTTAAAACTAGTGCTAAGAAAAATATTGTTTTTTAATTATTGGAACCCAAATACCAGTTATAATATATCTTTAACACTCACTTGTCTACATATTGAGGAGTTTTAATTAGATTTTTTATGAACAGGGTTGTCTTTAAAGTAAATAGCTGATACTTATGAAGACTGTTCTTTATTTACAGAATGAAAGTCAACGTTGCTATAACTTAGCGTAAGCAAACACGTAGCTTCTATTCCCTTAAAAGATTCTTACCAACATCTTTTTCCCTTTCATGTTCAAAGGCAGAAAGCCATTGACTTTACCAAGACCATAGCAAAGCTATCCATAACATGTGCATATGTTATTAGAATTAAGTGCTGTCATGTTTCTCTGGGAGATGAACACCTTTCACATATCCCTCAGCAGTTTCAATCTTCAGATATCCATTTACAAACTCACATAAGTCAAATATGATTACATGAATTCCACTGTGGGCCAAATAATAGACAGAGGTTATTCAGGGCCTACTTCAAGGGTTCAGATACTTTAGAATAAATTACCAAATTTAAGTGGGGAGAAGGCACAAGGAGAATCAGACAATAAATACATTTAGCCTAGTTCTCCTAGGAGGCCTTGGAAATTTTGTGGTCCATGAACTGAGTTGCTGTTTCTGGAATTGTCCCTGTTCCTATTAGATAGTAGAGCACTAGAATGTCCTGCCCACATCTCGGATCACTTAGGCCTTGGGTGTAGGAGAGAGGAGCTAGGAGTGGCACTCCCATACCTATGGTAGTCTCCTGTACCTGGTATTCCGTAATCAGATGAAAGACAAGCATGTATCTACTCATTACCATGGAGAAATGGCAAAACCACTTTACTTCGATATTTTCCATTGCACTTGATACATAAGGAAGTTCAGAAACTGAAATACTTGTTTCCACATTCCATTCAGTCTCTTTGAAAGACTTTTACTTTCTGGTTGGGATCATTTCATTAAAGTAACCTGTGTTCCTCCTCTCTGTGGGGAAGAGCAGGCTGGAGAGGCAGGAAGGGGCTCTTTCTGGGTCTGTACTTCTTTAAATAACACACATGACATGACCATTTACATTTCTGCCCACTTTGCTCTTATGCAACTAAGCAAATACAGAATGTGGATCTGTCCACAACTTCAGCAAAGATGTAACAGAAATTATTTGCCCAATGTCACAGGGTGTTTGCTTCTAAGATTCTCTCCTCTCTGTCCTCTCTCTCCTCTCTCTTTCTCTCTCTCTCTCTCTATACGTTGTCTGAAAAAAAAATCTAGCCATAAATGCCTCTATTTTTAATATTACAAAGTAGCCTATATAGAATATATATTATTATATTATATTACATTAGTATAGTATAGTATTTTATATTACATTACATTATATTATAATGTATTTCAGCTGTTTGTTAATGTCCTAACTCTCCTCTTACGCTTTATCCATGTTCCCATCAGCCCAGAGTCTACTCTCTAGAATGTCACAACCGAGCTACCCTTCTATGAAACAGCTAATGCTATGAAATGGAACCTCTGATTCAGTTAGAATTCTGGCAAATAATAGATGCGACAATCAAATGGTGTCAAATGAAAGTATTTTAATGGAGATACTATTTACTAAGTGGGTTAAGTTGGATGACAAAGTACCCTGGAACCAACCCGGAAGCGAGCCAAGGCCACCTTTGGGTCTTGACAGGCAGGATGATGGCCCAATGGTACCCAATTCCAGTGGGTGCTGGTGCTTTGGAAGACCGGACAAGTGTGTGGGAGAAAAATGCAGCCACTTCCTTAGGCTAGCAGGTGGGGAGTGGTAGCAGAGAGTCTCTAATTTCCTAAGAACATCTGCCTGCCTGAGGCCAAACCCCAGGGAATCCAGAAGACAAGGGCTCCTTGGTTGTGTCTAACCATGGAAAGGGCTTTGGAGTCTGAAGGTCTTTCCAGCCTGTGTCCTACTTCTTCCTGACCTTCCATGCCCACCACACCCCTCCTTGGACCTGCATTCTGCAACTCCTTCCAAGGCGGTGGGTTCCTCTCTCATGACTGCAGCTCCCCCTGGCTCTAGACACTGTTCCCTCCCCACACATATTTCGTCCTCCTGACTTTGCATGTCCCTAGGTGCCTCATTGTCTTGTTTTGGCTCCCTTAAACCCACTCTGTGTACAGACGTTTCCTTCACACTCTCCTGATTAAAATTCTGTTCCTTTGCGAGCATAGGGAGGATCCCTAGCTAGTTCTTCCAGATGCAAAAAGCTGGTGGGAAATGGGCAGAAGAACCGTGTCCCATCTTATCTCTAAAAACACTCCTTTCTTTTTGCTTTAAAACCAAACACATGAATTTAAAGTATATTTTAAAGAGATAACATTTTTATGAGAAATTCTGTTTAATTCTGTTTAATACTGTGTTAATAACACAGTAGGTACTCAGAGATAAATATATTGATATTCAAATCTCTATTTTCAAATCAATTCTAATAATGATTTAAGAGGGATAGTAATTAACATATGTTGGGAACTTGAAACCTCACCATAATCTCATGAAATAGATACTGATATTATTATCACAATTTTATAAATGAGGAAACAGACTCAGAATAGTTGAGTAACTTGGCCCAGGTCACACAGTAAGGAGATGATTAAGTGTAGTTTTGAAACCAACAATCTGTCTCCAAAGTACCTAATTTTACCATAAATTCATACTGCCCTGTTTTATATAAAAGTCTACAATATCGCATTATTGAAATTATAATGCTAAGTCTAGGAGATCCACGTTGAAAAGCAAACAAGTGGGAGATAGCACAGGTGCTCTGCAGTGGGCTGGATTGCACCACGTTATGCTCACACAGGATGCAATCATCTAAAGGCATTTCTATACACGGCCAACCCAAGATGGTTCGTAGGTGTAGAATAGATGCATAGCCTGATTGCTGCCAAACCTGTTGGGGGAAGAGGGCAGCTGGTGGCAAGATGGGAGGGCGGCAGATGGCAGTTTTTTCTACTCACTTGCTTTGGTTTCTTTGATGTTCCCCAGAATGTGAAAGAATGTAACTATGTTTGGAAATACTCCCAGCGAATCAACAAATAAACTTAAAACTTGAGAAGTGCAGGGGAGAAGCTTGCCTTAGTTTGGCAATGCTTTAGTTTCCAGAAATCTACATTTGTTACAATGTAGGCTTCAACAAGCAGAACTGCTGATCATGGACACTTGACAATAAGATTGCTTTGGCAAAGCTTCACATTGCAAACATCAGACTTAATGAGCTGTTTTTTCTCAGCTCGTTTTCTAAAGACAAGAGCTTTCTGGCTCTGCCTGATATATATATATATATATGTGTGTGTGTGTGTGTGTGTGTGTGTGT
>PVKE010022929.1:0-25124 GCA_004027555.1 Craseonycteris thonglongyai
ACCGAGGATCGAATCCCGGCTCCGGCCCAGGCAGGACCCACATGCTGAACTGGGGAGTTCCCACAGTTCGGTTCTCTAGCTGTCTCTGTCTCTGTCTCTCTCTCTATCTGTCAAAAGTAAAATAGAAATAAATATGCACTGAAGATAAAATAATTACTCTCTATAAATATAAAAAGATATAAAAAAAAAAAAAGAAATACAGAAGGAGGCAATTGGACCTAAAACAAAAAGTAAAAGTAAATAGGGATAATCTGGAACAACAAAAATTTAAAGGTGTGGAAGTAAAGGTTTACGTTTCCAAAGAGAATAGAGGTAAGAAACATCCTTAAGAAAAGGAACCACTGCATATATGAAACTTACTTTTATATCCGTGGTAACCACTGAAAAAGAACTTAGAACTGGGACACATAACAATAAAAGAAGAGAAAACAGTCATAAAAACCACCAAACTAATATAACTTATGGGAATAAAAAAGCAAAGAAGCAATAAAAATAAAGAGCTACTAGAAAACAAAAGATAAAGTGGCTATAGGAAATCTTCATATATAAGTCATCATCCTAAATGTAAATAGACTGAGCTCACCAATAAAAAGACACAGAGTAGCAAATTGGATTAAGGAACAAAAACCAACCTTATGCTGTCTACAAGAGACACACCTCAGCTACAAGGGCAAACACAGACTCAAAGTGAATGGGTGAAAAAAAATACTTCAAGCAAATGGCATCCACAGAAAAGCAGGTGTAGCCATATTTATATCTGAAGAAACAGACTTCAGGATCAAAAACATAATAAAAGACACAGATGGACATTTTATAATTATAAAGAGGACAATACAACAAGAAGATATTACACTTATTAATATATATATATGCCCCCAACCAAGAAGCACCAAAATTTACAAAGCAACTACTAACAGATCTAAAAGGAGAAACTGACAAAAACACAATTAAAGTAGGGGACCTATATCCTCCCTTGACAGCCATGGACAAATCAACCAAACAGAAAATAAATAAAGAAACGTCAGCTTTAAATGACACATTACAGCAACTGGACATAATTGACATTTACAGGACACTTCATCCTAAAACACAGGACTATACATTCTTTTCTGGTACACATAGAACATTCTAAAGGATAGATCACATGCTGGGACACAAAGGTAGCCTCAGCAAATTCAAGAATATTGAAATCACATTCTTTGATCACAAAGCTTTGAAATTGGAGATCAACTACAAAAAGAAAGCAGGAAAAACCACATGTACGTGGAGATTAAACAATATGTTATTAAAAAATGACTGGATCAAAGAAGAAATAAAAGAAGAAATTTAAAAATACATAGAAACAAATGACAATGAAAACACAACATACCAAAATTACTGGGATGCAGCAAAAGCATTAATAAGAGGGAAATTTATATCACTACAGGCCTTTCTCAAGAAACAAGAATAATCATAAGTAAACCACCTAATATCACATCTTAAAAAATTAGAAAAAGAAGAACAAAAAGCACCTAAAGCCAGCAAAAGGATTGAAATAAAAATGAAAGCAGAACTAAATGAAATAGAGAATAGAAAAAAAGGTAGAAAAAATTAATGCAAAAAGAGCTGGTTCTTTGAAAAAATTAATAAAATTGACAAACCCCTGGCTAGCCTCACCAAGAGAAAAAGTGAAAACACACAAATAATCCAAATTAGAAATGAAAGAGGGAAAATTAAAACTGACACCACAGAAATACAAAGGTTCATAGACGAATACTATGAAAAACAATATGCCACAGAATTTTGCAACCCAGAAGAAATGGACAAATTTTTAGAAACATATAGTCTACCTAGACTGATTCAAGAAGAACGGGATAACTGAAACAGACCAATCAACAGTAAGGAAATTGAAACAATCATTCAAACCCTCCCAAAAGCAAAAGTCCAGGACCAGATGGTCTCACTAATAAGTTTTACCAGGCATTCAAAGAAGACTTAACACCTATCCTCCTCAAACTTTTCCAAAAAACTGAAGAAGAGGAAATACTTCCAAATGCATTCCATGAGGCCAACCTAACCCTAATACCAAAGCCTGGCAAGGACTACACAAAAATATGAAACTATAGACCAATATCTCTGATGAACACTGATGCAAAAATCCTAAACAAACTACCAGCAAATTGAATACAACAATGCATTAAAAAGACTATACATCTCGATCAAGTGGGATTCATCCCAGGGGTACAAGGATGTGATATACCACATAAACAAAATAAAAGATAAGAGTTATATGATTATATCAATTGATGCAGAAAAAGTATTCAACAAGATACAATATCCATTTATGATCCAAAACACTGAAAAAACTGGGTATAGAAGGAAAGTACCTCAACATAATAAAGGCCATATATGACAAACCCTCAGGAAATCTCATACTAAATGGGAAAAAACTGAAACATTTTCTTCTAAAATCAGGAACATGACAGGGATTTCCACTGTCACCACTGCTATTCGACATAGTACTTGAAGTTCTAACCAGAGTCATTAGGCAGGAAGAAGAAATAAAAGGCATCCAAATTCGGAATGAAGAAGTTAAGCTGTCACTTTTTGCAGATGACATGATCCTTTACATAGAAAACCCTAAAGACTCCACCAGAAAACTATTACAAATAATAAATGAATATAGTTAAGTTGCAGAATAAAAATCAATGTACAAAAATCCACAGCATTTTTATATACAAACAACAAAATTTCAGAAAAAGAAATGAGAAAAATGATACTGTTTGCGATCAAAACAAAATGAATAAAATACTTAGGAATAAACTTAACAAAGAAAGTGAAGGACTTACACATGGAAAACTATAAGGCACTATTAAAAGA
Source organism: Craseonycteris thonglongyai (assembly GCA_004027555.1). NCBI lineage: Eukaryota > Metazoa > Chordata > Mammalia > Chiroptera > Craseonycteridae > Craseonycteris > Craseonycteris thonglongyai. The sequence continues at coordinate 2,860 of PVKE010022929.1, forward strand.
AATTGAAGAATACACAAAGAAATGAAAGGATATTCTGTGTTCATGGATTGGAAGAATCAACATAGTTAAAATGGCCATATTACCCAAAGCAGTATACAGACTTAATAGAATTCCCCTATCAAAATTTTACAGTTTTTTGAGAAATAGATAAAAAAAAATCATCAGATTCATATGGAACCACAAAATACCCCGAGTTGCCAAGGCAATGCTTTCAAAAAAGAATAAGGCTGGAGGCATCATGCTCCCTGACTTCAGTCTATACTACAAAGCGTCAATAATCAAAATAGCTTGGTATTGGTAGAAAAATAGCCATACAGACCAATGTAACAGAATTGAAAACCCAGAAATAAACTCACTATATACACACACACACACACACACACACACACACACACACACACACACACATATACATATACTTACATACATACATACACACACACACACACACACACACACAGGAGCAAACAATACACAATGGAGAAAAGAAAGTCTCTACAGTAAATGGCACTGGGAAAACGGAAAAAAACACATGCAGAAGAATGAATCTGGACTGAACTGTCACCATATACCAAAATTAACTCAAAGTGGATTAAAGAGCTCCACATAAGATCCAAAACTGTAAAGTGCATAGAAGAAGGCATTGGCACTAAACTTATAGACCTTGGGCTCGGAGAGCACTTTATGAACTTGACCCTAAAGACAAGGAAAGTAAAAGCAAAAATAAAAGAATGGGACTATATCAAACTAAAAAGCTTCTACACAGCAAAGGACACAGTCAACAAAGTAAAAAGGAAACCAACTGAATGGGAGAAAATATTTGCAAACAACACCTCTGATAATGGGCTAATATCTAAAATACATAAAGAACTCATACAACTGAACAACAAAAAAACCTCAAAAACAATCCAATTAAAAAATGGGCAGAAGACCTAAACAGAAAGCTCTCCCATCTTCATACAAATAGCCAACAGATACATGAAAAAACACTCAACATCACTAGCAATTAGGAAGATGCAAATTAAAACCACAATGAGATACCACCTCATACCTGTTAGAATGGCTATAATCAACAAGACAAGGGATAACAAGTGCTGGAGAGGCTGTGAAGAAAAAGGAACCCTCATACACTGCTGTTGGGAATGTAAACTGGTACAACCACTATGGAAGGCTGTATGGAGATTCCTCAAAAAACTAGGAATGGAATTACCATATCACCCAGCAACCCCTGTCCTGGGTATCTACCCAAAAAACCTGAAAAACTTAATCTGCAAAGATACATGTACCCCAATGTTCATCGCAGCACTGTTCATGGTGGCCAAGTCATGGAAACAACCAAAGTGTCCTCTGATAGATGACTGGATAAAGAAGTTGTGGTACATTTACACAATGGAATACTACTCAGCAATAAGTAAAGATGAAATACAGCAATTTGTGACAACATGGACAGACCTTGAAAACCTCTTATTAAGCCAAGTAAGTCAGACTGAAAGAATCCAGAAACATATGACCTCACTTATAGGTGGAATATAAAACTGAAAGTAACAAAAAAACAAAAACTCAAGGACACAGTCAATAGTTTAGTGGTTACTGGAGGATAAAAGGGGAGGTTGGTGGGAGAGCTGGGAGAGGGGTGTAGGGAGACAGCATCAAATATATGGTGATGGAAAGAGAGCTGAGTCTGGGTGGTGAGCACATAATGCAATGCATAGACAATATAATGTAGAGTTGTGCACCTGGAAACAATGTAATTGTTATCAACCAATGTCACCCCAATAAAATTAACAATAAAAACAAGAAAGAAAATTGTAGATTGTTCTCGCTTCATAATCCATGTAATAATTCTTAGTGGATCTTTCTGATTTTTTTTTAATGTATGCATTATATATTTCTAACTTAGGATTTTAGAAAAAAGTGTGGTGTACAAATGATATGAATATCAATTTGTGGAGTGGAATATACAATTAGTTAGCAGGTATATAAGAAACAGCTAAGCCTCTTTTGAAATGCAAAACAAAAACACATATCCTATTTCACATGTGAAAACATCCTGTGCTGGTGAGGGTCATATTTATTGTTTATGCATATATATAAATTGGATAAAAATCTGTTGGAAGGCATTTTGTAATATGTAACAAGAATGTTAAACATGTACATATATTTTAAGATAAATTCTAGCTTCAAGAACAAAATGAAGTACAGAAAACACTTTTAGTATAAAGTGTTCATTGAGGCATTATTTATAATAATAAGCTGGAGATAACCTAATGCCCTAAAATGTGGTAATAGCTAAATAAACTAGATGTTCTCCACATAATAGATTACTGTGCAGTAACTTAAAATTATGCTTCTAAGTAATTTATAAAAACATGGGGAAATACATGTAATATAATTTAAGTTAAAAGCAAGAAGTAGTTTATATATCATATAATCAGAAATAAGTATAAGAAAGTTGTGTAAATACAAATATTTGGAAATAAATATACCAGAATGCTAATAATAGTTACTTATGAGGTGATGATTATGGGTGTTTTGTTTTCCTGCTTTTAACTTTTTATATTTTTTATTTTTTCACAATGGTGTTATGTTATTTTACAATATTAAAACACAAAGAAGATGTTATGTGAGTGAGGGTTTTCTTGCTGAGTGGGCAGCGGGACCAGTTCAGTACCACGCCTTAACCAGGCTGTAGTATGCTACCCACGGGGGTTCTGTGAGATGTGTTCTACTGTGTGTAAGATAACTATCTGGTAAAAAACTTTCATAGAAATTAAAAATTTTACAACCTTATATAAGAGATGAGGAGGTATATTGTTAATGGATTCTTTTACATTTCCAAAGAATTCAGTTTCCTTAACAAGCAAACTTTCTTATGCATTCCATAGCATGGAAGTTCTCAGGAATAGTTCCTTTCTTTGTGATGTAAAAAGACATTTGTACATACTGTCACCTTAATCAGAAGTAGACCAAGGTAGAAACACAAACTTTAAATTAGTCATTTAAAAAAAAAACGGTTTTACCCCTTATTTGATGGCGATAAATAGGGTCTTCTTGGCTTACCCAGGACAACCCTGGTTTACTCCTGTTGTCCTGGCATAATCATGAATAATGCTCTCTTTTTCCCTTAACATTGCTCTGGTTTGGGCCATAGTTATGTGATCACACTAGCAAATTAGATCTAGGGAGAGGAGAGAAAATAGTGGTGCCATCTGAATCCTGACTTGAGGGGAAGGGGGCAGGAGAAGGAGCCAGCGCCAGCACTAGAAGGGACAGGAAGTAGTCAGTTGCCAATAAACACTGGCTGTAGTACTTAGTATAATTAGCTTTCCTTTTAGTACCTGGCAGTGATTTTGACAGCACTGGCTCAACTGAAGATGAAACAGAAAATCTATTTAGTTGATTTAAGATACTATCAACACACCTGGCACAGGATTCTCTTTCTTCAGCCCAGTCTGGTGCCTGGCATCTCTACCATTAGAGTTACAATGAAGTGTTATCAAAATAATTCAACTTCTAATCTGGAGAGAACAGCACCAAAGGACAGGACAAACAGCACGGTTAAGGAGTTAGAAAGATCTGCACGTTGACTCTGCTCTTCCCTGGTGAGGGATCTGGGCAAAGGACTCAAATTCTTTGGGGTGCAGTCTCTTCAGGAGTGAAAAAAGGAAAATAAAATATGACCTGCCTATCTCTCAGGGTAGTAGTGGGAACAGAATGGTTACTTTACATGAAAATACTCTGTTAATACATCTGAAACGTTAATACATAGAGCATTCTGCAAATATCAGAGAGTATTAGTATTTTGAATTTATCAAAATAAGGTGAAATATTAGCCATGAGCATGTCCTGGGGGAAAGACACAAATTGGGTAAATCCTGATGGATGGTAGAGAGAGAGGACTGAAGCAGGCTGGGGAGCTTCATAGAAAACAACAAAAAGAAAATAGATTAATGCACTCCATTCCAAGAGCTCGTGATTCAACCCTAATTATGTAGTGTGGGAGGCTGAGTAATGGGATGCAAATGGGACCAGACAGGGCTAGAAAGAGAGTGATGGGGGAGGAAAGTAACAGAAATTTGTTGCTTTGACAAGTTTTCTTTTCTTTTTTTCCCCCCAGAGCTAGCCTTGTTAGGAAACTAAGGACCAAAATGAATTTTTTAAATTTTTGGTTACTGCCCCTTCCAACCTACTTCCACAATTCTAGGACATTAACTCCATGTGGGTAGAAATGTTTGTCCCTTCGCTTCACTGCTGATTGCAAGCACTAAGAACAAGCTTGTCCAACCTGTGGCTTGTGAGACGCATGAGGTCCAGCACAGCTTTGAATGCAGCCCAACACAAATTTGTAAACTTTCTTAAAATGTTGTAAGATTTTTTGGTAATTTTTCCTTTTGGTTTATCAGCTATCATTAGTGAGTGTGACTCAAGATAATTCTTCTTCCAGTGTGGCCTAGGGAAGCCAAAAAGTTGGGCACATCTGACTTAGAACATACCCTGGCACATAGTATCAGGATAATGAAAATTGCATAAATGAATGTCATTTGTCTGTGTCAGTTGCTTTTCCCACCCATGCCTATACTTTACAGTTGACTAAGTCTTGTTATTGTAGACCTGGAGCTAATAAATGAGAAGGCTGTCAGACCAGGTTTAGGATGAGGGCCTTGATCTAGGCCACAGAATGGTAGCTCTCACATGTGATCACTGCAACTTCTACTATCAACCGTAATTATTTGTTGGTGACTTGTCAGTTTCTGTTGTTATAATATTTGACTTAAACTCTTCTTTTCAAACACTATGATTGTCCTACCAAGAATAGAATTCTTTTTAAAGTTGCATTTAATTGGTCATATCTGGAAATAATACGGAAATAAGAGTCTGATCTTCCAATTCCCACTGAAGTTTGTTGTGGTCCTTGTGAAATATCTAGTGCAATATAATAATGATTTAAAGATTTATTTTTATTTATTTTTTGACAGAGAGAGAGACAGACAGAGAGAGAGACAGAGAGAAGGGGGAGGGCCCAGAGCAGTCTCCATAGTTGACAGCATTCGTTTTTCATATAGTTTCACTCCACAGGTGGGTGCGGGGCTGCGCAGGGGCAGAATCTGGACCGGGAGCCTTCTGCATAGGCCCCGGCAAGAACTGAACTGGGGGCACACCCCAGTTCAGCATATGGGTCTGCCTGGGCTGGAGCCGGGATTCGATCCTGTCTCTGGGGCTGCAAAGCGAGCACTTAACCCGCTGAGCCATCCCAGCTTCCCCTGATAATGATTTAAATCAGGGATGTCCAAACTTTTGGCTTCCCTGGGCCATAATGGAAGAATTGTCTTGGGACACATATAAAATACAATAATGATAGCTGATGAGTTAAACAAAATTTGCAAAAAAATCTCATAATGTTTTAAGAAACTTTATGAATTTAGGTTGGGCCACATTCAAAACCATCTTGGGCCACGTGTGGCCCACATGCTGAAGGTTGGACAAGCTTGATTTAAATAATGCAGTTTTGATGATTCTTTTTGATAGTTAACTTTATTGATAACCTTAAGTTTTTTGGATAAGAAGTGAGTTGAATTTTATTTTGTGTACACTCCCTTCTCTGTTATTACTTAATCTCCCACCAGACGTGTAAGATGGAGATTACAGATTGAGATGACTGGACCTAATCAGTTCAATTCTAGAACTGTTTTTGAGCACCTACTATGAACAGGTGTCATGTTAGGAGCTGAGAATATATAGATAAATAAGACTAAATTACCTCTTAGTCTCTAGTGAGATACATGACACCAGAATATAATGTGTGTATACATGTATATACCGGTATATATAGTATATTATTTTTTTTAAGATTTATTTTATTGTTTTTGACAAAGACAGAGAGAAACAGAGGTAGAGAGGGACAGAGAGAAGGGGGAGGGCCCAGTGCAGTCTCCATAGTTGCATGTCATCAGTTTTTCAACATGGTTTTGTTCCATACAGGTGGGCAGGGGCCTCCTGCATGGGAGGCACACCCCCTCGAGCCAGGGGCCCAATTGGGGAGCAAGAACTGAACTGGGGGCCTCCAGCATGGGAAGCACACCCCAGTTCAGCATATGGGTCCTCACGGGCCAGGGCCAGGATTTGATCCTCAGTCCCCAGGGCTGCAAAGTGAGCACTTAGCCTGCTGAGCCATCCCAGCTTCCCCTATAGTATATTATTTCACATATAAAATTAGATATATACATATTCATATAAATAGCCCAGGATGCTTTTGAAGGCAATTAATGAAATACCCAATTTAAAGTGTCTTAAACAAACAGTGAGTACATTTATTACTCACAAGTCAAGAATTTTGGGGATGGGTGTCTCCATGGTTACTTAATGCACTGTCTTGATAATATCATGGTTCCAGTCTGCTTCTCTGCACTTTTTTTTAGCATGTTTCTCATACTCCCAAGATAACAAGGGGGAATAATTGGAAGGATGAATACAAACATAACTGGGGTCCAGCAAAGAAGAAGTGAGTAGTGTCCGTGGGTGGGTGGTGGTGGTGTTGGTTGTGTGTGAGTAGAAAGAGTAATCAATGATCACACCCAGATTTTTAAACTTAGGAATATTAAAGACTAATTTTGCCTGAGAAATGCAAAGTTTTATTAATATACTAAGCCCTGCAAAAGACTAAGACAGGGAAGCATATATATGTTAGGTTTGTTAATATAATGCACAATTTTATGGTATTATTGCTTGGTTTCATATATAGAAGTTATGTATGTTCATTAAAAAAAAGCAAGCAGCAAAGGCAAACCACTGCTTAAGGTCTAATGTGTAGCCTTCTCACATTTCTATGCATTGACAAACAAAGGCTTAGCTGTATGTATGTGTATATATGTATATATTTTCATCAAAGATGTATGTGAGTCTTAATATCTAGTTTGCTTGTGATCTTAGCCTGGATCCTTAGATAGGAGAACCATAGGCAAGTGTGGCCACTTTCTTTGGGAAATGCAAACTGAAGATGATGATGGTGGGGACACAATGGAAGCAATGAGATGTGATATGTCACCGCACTGGGCACTGTTACACAACAGGCTTGGCAGAAAAAGAGCAGGTGCTTAGCAGGTGTGTCCACCTGTCATTCAAGACTCCTCTGGAAAGGCTGTGAGAAAAAAACACACTCAGTTTTCCACTGCAGGAAGGAAAGAGAGAAGTTTTCTTGTCTGATCCCTCTTACCTCTCATTTTCCATTGGTCAAGTTTCACTCCATAGGGAGGGATCACCCTATATTTTCAGCCTTGGGCAGCCACTCAGGAAGCCAGTTCCCATGCTCCATAGGGTGGTACTTCATTCAAATCTAGAGTGATGATTCAATGCCAACAGGGCTCCTTGGGGGTAGGGGTGGGGTGAGGTGGGGAATAAGAGCTATATGTAGGCCCAGAGTTCCAAGTTGAACTCCAGACATACCTGGGAGCTCAGCAAAGGCAGTGGTCATGGTCTAGGAAGGTGCACAAAAATTGCATGTAATACACCTACTTTGCAAACTAGGAACTTGTCAAAAATGAAATATACATATTGTTCTGATATTTGTTTTAAAAAAATAGCCAGTTTTTCCTGCCAGTTTTTGATATAAAACTCATTCTTTTAAATAGATGCCTCAAATTCCCAAGAATACATATGCCATAATTTATTTCACCATTTCCTTACTGATGTACATGCAGGCTGCCACCAGTTTTCCACATTACAAAAATGATCCTTCAGCAGCTGGTAAAAGTCTTTCTGGAGGAAAATTTAAAGTGCTAAAAGTAATTTGAAAAGAAAGATTTTATTTAAAATCAGTCACCACACTCATCTGGAACTTTACTGATCTGATCCCTGTGACTGCATTGCATATGTCTAGGGTCTGGCACTTCTGCAGTCCCTGACTGGGATCTACTGGCTTTCACATGGAGGTCTGCAACATTGACAAGGCATGCTACTCCCGCAAGAGGTTCCCAACACTGAGAAATTACTTTGCAATTTTTGCATATGCCCAAAGCTTTTTTATTTGAATAATCTTGTCAGTGAATAAGTGTCATTCATAAATAAATAGATAAATAAATAAACACATAAGTAAATAAATGAATAAATAAAATTCTACTGATTTTTCCCAGCCTGGGTTTCCCAAGCCCTATCATGGAGGCAGATGTAATTTAATTAGTCAGGCAATGGCCTAGGGGGAGAACTTGAGGAGGACACTGTGCATCCCTGGACAGGGGCTTAGTGGAAGTGTTCAGTGATAAGAAAAACACCACCACGTGGAGAATTTTACATATCTTCTACAACAAAAATCACCTCAGGTTTCAGGCATATTTTACAGGAAAAGTCTTTTCCTTTATATTTTCATCTTGCTTTGACATCTTGACAGTTATGAGGGTAATAATCCCTTATGAGAAGCAACAGAAACTCCGTCTGCTTTTCCTCCTTTCTAGGCAGCTGTCCCCCTGTCTCCAGTAGACTGGTACACTCTCTGAAGATCACTCTAGTTCTCTTCCCCCACGTACCCTATGGCATTTCTGAAATCTACAGCTTTCCTGACTTTCATAAACCTGTCTCTTTAAGTGTCAATGAACCTCCTCAGACAGTAGATTATATTGTTATAAAATACAAAATATTCTTTACTCTAGTGCCCTTTTGATTTCTTTCTCAAAGAAACCTAATAACATAGATCTGCTATAAAATAATAATCAAATTCTGCATGAATCTACATAAAATATTAATCAGATCAAATAGGATAGACAAAATTTTAAGGGCAGGCTGATCAATTTTGCCTCTCCAGTAATATTTTTGTTACATTAGACGATCTGGATGTAACCAGTTCTGTGTAGTCACATGGCAGCTCCCCTCCATCATTCTTGACCTTGCACACACAGATGCTTACATTTCCCACCTAGCACACATTGAAATGGAAGAGTGTTCAGACAGCATGCTGTGATTGAATTCTTAACCTATCTTTGATCGGCCTTACCCAGCATCTTACTGTACTTACAACAACACACTGATCACCATAAACAGCTTGCTTTTGTTTGTGAGTTTCAAGTGGAGGAATTTTTCCTCTGTTAAGAATTCAATCACAGCATGCTGTTTGAACTGAATGTCTAAAGACTCTTCCATTTTGATGTGCACTGAGTGAAAAATGTAAGCATCTCTGTGTACAAGGTCAAGAATAATGGAGAGGAGATACCATGTGACTACACAGAACTGGTTATATCCAGTTATGTCTAATGTAACACACACACAAAAATTAAAGTGGAGACAAAATATATCAGCCTGCCCTCTTATTAATGTAATTTAACCCTTAAAGGTGTTTGACTAGCAATGTTGAGTGTATGAAAGAATGCTTTTAGAATTAAAAAAAATATATTGAATCTGACCACTGAATCTGAAAACTGAGAGACTATGATGCCAGAAAGATCACCTGAAATATTTATTGAAATCACCAAGAATAAAGACTAAATAGAGAAATTATCAGACTGGAGCTAATATCACTGAAAAACATTGCAATGTTATTTATAATAACCAAGATGAAGCGGCCTAAGTGTTCATAGGTAGACAATTGGATAAAAAAAAAAATGCTACAACAAGGGCTGTCGGAGAGTATCCAGCCATGTAATATGAAAAATAGAGGCATTTATGGCTGGATTTTCTTCCAGACAGCCCTTGTATATATAGTGGAATATTACTCAGCTATAAAATATAATGAAATCTTACTATTTGCCATGACATAAATGGACATAGAGGGTATTATTCTAAATGAAATACAACAAAGATAAATACCATATGATTTTATTTATATGTGGAGCCTAAAAAACAATATAAATAAGCAAACAAAACAGAAACCAACTCATAGATACAGAGAACAAAATGATGGTTGCCAGATGGGAGGGAGGTTAGGGGGATGAGAGAAAATGCGTAAAGGGACTGATAAGTACAGATTGGCAGTTACAAAACAGTCACTGGGATGTAAATTATAACATATAGTCAATGATATTGTAATAACTATGTATGATATCAGATGGTACTAGGCTTGTGGGGTGATAGTTGGTAAGGTACACAAATGTCTAATCACTATGTGGCACACCTGAAACAAATATTGTGTATAAACTGTAATTAAAAGATTAAAAAAATATATAAAAATAATAAAACAAAAACAACAAGCAAAACAAAACAAAACCAAAAAACAGAAAAAAAAACAAACAAAAGAGAAAGAAAAAGAAAAAAGAGGGAGCATGACTCAAGTGTCAATAGATGACAGCAAAAAAGAATATTATTGGGTGAACTAATCTGATAACATGAGATTTAAAGCTGGAGAATTTCACAGAGTGAGAAAAGTCTGAAAGTGACAATGAGAACAACCTATACCAACGTTAGGCCCCAGGTATGTGAGGACTATAGGAGGAAAAAACAGCCACTAAGTAGGACTGTGGCAGAAGAAGCAATATCCTTGGGGGAGAGCCAGTTTCTAGAGTAAGGAGGGTGAATAAAATGCTCAGAAAATATGTTGAGGATGTAGGGCATTTGGCTGATGATGGATGAATTCTAGAGGCTCAATGGAAGGATTTCATTTAACACAATGCTCACAAATAGTCCTTTTGCTGTGGTTTTGATGATTATCTTTTTTTTTTTTTTTGGTCTAAAATTTATCTTTTAGCAGTTTTCTTAAGAAGGGCTAATAAAAATAATGTTAATGCTATCTGGGACTTTGCATATTAAAAACTCTTTGTAGTCTTTACACTTTCAAGTATAAAGTCTTTGTTGTGCTTGCTTCGGCAGCATATATACGAGACCTGTCCAGAAAAAAATTCAGCCATAAACACCTCAACTTTTCATATTGGGGCATACCAGGATAGCTCAGTGGTTGAGCACTTGCTTTGCAACTGCAAGATTGGGGGTTTGATTATGGTCCCTGGCCTGTGCAACCCCCATATACTGAACTGCAGCATAACTGGTAACCTCCAGAATGGCTCAGTGATGAAGGTTCCTGCCTCCCATTGCAGGAGGCCCCAGTTTGGTTCCTGCCCCGTACAACCCCACATCCAACTTTGTGAAATGAAACCATGTAGCAACTAATGATGTACAACTATGGAGAGTGCTCTGGGCAGTCCCTGCTTCTCTCTTTCTCTTTAACCTTCTCTCAAACAAAATAAATCTTCAAAAAGAAAAAACTCTTTGTGTCACTTTCTATATTTGAGTATCTTATATACTGGGGTGCCAAAAAATGTATACACATTTTAAGTGATGTTATCTGTGTATCACTTTTTGAAGTTGAATTGATATGGTAGCAATATGTAGTATGACATTTGCTCAAAAGATGGCATTAATAAAATGAATGCTAGCATCACCATGTGATGGCCAGGACAGTCAAAGAAAATGGAAGCACTGTTGTTGGAGGAGCGAAAGACCAGTGTGGGTGGGGAACCTCTCAGGTGAACACCAGGCTGGGGGCCTCCCGCACAGGAGGCATGCCCCTGCCTTCAGGGGCCACAACCCAGTTCAGCAGTGTGGGTCAGGGCCGGGGTTTGATTCTTGAACCCCTGAACTACAAGGCAAGCACTTAACCCGCTGAGCAATCCAGGCTTCCCCGAAAAGGACCATTTTCAAGTGGTATTTGAAATTTGAGAACGTTGTGGATATACAGTAGCAATGGTTGCATGACTATGCAACAGAACCTTCAACATGCCTAATAATTGCATGCATTTGTGGTAAGTTTGAGATGCATGGTAAATTAAAACAGCATGAGAAACAATATAATTGCATACTTTTGGTATGCAATGTTGCTCAAACCGTAGTTTGCCATAATCAGAAGTGTCTGGATGCTGATGGTAACCACTTTGAGCACCTCTTGTAACTGCAGAAGTCAAATGTGACTTGTATTTATCTTTCATTATTGGTATATATTGAGTATTACAATTTTAATACAGTTTTTTTCTTTCTTAAAATGTGTATACATTTTTTTGGCGCCCTCTGTATGTTATTCCAATGTCTTCTTGTAATGAATGTTGCTGTGCAGAAATCTAAGGATGGCTTGAATTTTCCCTTTTAAAATTGACTTGATTGGGGAAGACAGATGGCTCAGTGGTTTTAGCGCTCACTTTGCAGCCCTGAGGACAGACCTGGCCCATATGGACCCGTATGCTGAACAGGGTTGGGCTTTCCATGCAGGAGGCCCACAGTTCAGTTCTTGCCCCCCTGGTTCAGCCCCTGGCACAATGGGGGCATGCCTCCCATGCAGGAGGCCCCTAGCTTGGTTCTTGCCCTTCATGCTCCCTCCCCACCTGCCCTCGTCCACCTGTGTGGAGTGAAGTCTTGTTAAAGACGGATGACGTACAACTATGGAGACTGCTCTGGGCCCTCCCTCTCCTCTCTGTATCTCTCTGCTTCTGTCTCTCTCTGTCTCTGTCAAAAATAATAAAATAAATCTTTAAAAAAAAAATGACTTGATTATTTGCAACCTCCCCAAATGATTATTTCTATCTCTTTGTAGTTAGTAGCCATACTTCTTGGTTCCATTATTTTGGGTCTTTTTTGGGGGGATACCAATTAATAAGTTTAAGAAACTCTTCACCTGTTTTCTGTACCTATTATTTTGTTTTTAATGTTTTTGACTAATTTATTTTTTCTCATTTCTTTTCTCTGTATTATTACTTTTTCTTAAGTTTCTTTTCTAATTTTGTCTTTATTTCTATGTTTTCTTTTCTATTGCTTCTTTTCTGAATTCTTCTATTTCTTATTTCACCACCTCTTATTATTTCGCTCTATCTTTCTTGAATTACTGCATTTCTGCTTCATTTTTTTTTTTTGACAGAGGTGATTGCCTCATTTTTTTCTCCCTAATTTAGGAAGATATTAAAAAACAAATACATCTGTCATACCAACATTTTGCTATGAAGTGTTTTTCATATGTTAAGTTCCGCTCCTGTTGTTCCAAAATTTCTGTTAATAGTGTCTTTATATTGGAGCTTTGCTGCTTCCTTTCTATATCTCATTACTGAACGAAGTGTAGTTTCCTACATTTCATTTCCTACCAGCTATTTGCAAGTTTCCAGCACAGGTGAGAGTTAGGTGGGAAGGAGCTGGCTTTTCATTAAGTCATGCTCTTTTCTCTGCTACCACATGAACAGATCGCTTCCTGCAAGTATGGCTTACCTGTGGGATTCTTTATGCAGCCCCACTTGCACTGTCTTTCGGAATCACTCTGGTGTAGGGTCTTTTATTGCCAGTATGGCTTGCCCCAGTTTCCATACTCTCTTTTGCGAACAAAGGATAAAGTCTCTGTAACTCAGAGTGTGTTCCTTATATTCAGGAATTATACTTTTGCTAGCATTGTCTAGCTGGGCTTTCTTGCTATTGAGATCTCTCTCTGTGTTTCTTCTACTTCCTCCCATACAATCTCTGTCCAACCTCACTGCTTTGGGCCACTTTTATACATGATTTAGGAACTGAGCAGTATACTTGTGTCCTATTATAGTTAGTTAAAGAAAATAAAAGGTTTGTGAATTTGAGGGGAGGTAGATTGTAGCTCTTAAATAATTTTCAAAGACAGAAAAAAAATATTAATAGTCATGTTCACACCAGAAGTCCTTTTTAGTTTTTTTACAATGGTGATATCCACATTTTATGGATAAACAGAAATGCATATGTGTGGGGGATGAATTCTCTCTTACTGATATTTCAAACTGGATTTTTAAAAAGATATTATAAAAGGAATTCTTCAAAATTATATAGTTAACTACAGTAGACTCTCATTTAACTGGCACCCATGGGGACTGGTAGATGCCAAATAAATGCAGTTACTGGTAGCTTGAGAGTTACTATTAAAAATCAGCCTAACTAATACTATACCCCATATAATATCATACCATATTGTAGGTCTGTATTACTTTGACATTAATATTGAAATACAGCAATTAAAAGCTAATTAAGACAAATAAAAACCAAATTTACTTAATGGAACACAGTTTTATTATAAAAATAACTTTGTGAATGCAGTGTGCAATTTTAGTTAAATGGCAGTAAATAAACTTTTCAACTTAAATTTCACCATCATAATTTTTCTAAATTCAAGTAATTTAGAAAAAAAACCCACTCATACACAGTTAAAACTGTTACAAAAGGCGTAGAGAGTTTACTGGGTAGACATTGTATTGGGATCATGAGGATCTGATGATGTAGCTAGGACAGGATCAGAAGTGGTTGTGGATGGTTTTGGACCTATATCAGTAGATGATTCTGTACAGGCAAACTTGTGTGCAGCTTTCTTGCAAAATGAACAGATACTAGCTTGCTTTGGGGCTCAACACCTCTCACACAAAGCCAGTTTGCACAATGTGCAGCTGCATAACATGCTGAAAGTGAAGAAGGGCTGCCGTTCTGCAAAAGTGATCTCAGTTGCAAATGCTGCAGTAGCTCTCTGCCAGGATGCCTTTTCCACCTCACACCTGTTGTCATCACTCTCTTCCTTCTCCATAACATTCATTTTCCCACAATTCACAACAGCTTCTGTGATGTCTTTTGTACTAAGTGTATGAATTACGCAGCAATCCAGTCATCAAGTTCATCTTGAGACAAATTCATTTTGTCATTGGCAGAGTCAACTAACTGACAGATTTCATCATAAAGTCTGCTACTGGCAGCTGCACTATTGACTGGTAACCCCTCAAAGCTGATGGAGGAAAAGGAGGTGTCACAGCCATCACAGTTGGCCACAACTTTCTCCAACGTTTCCGTAATGTTTCACTTCTCACAGAGTCCCAAGCACAACTAACTGACAGTGTAGGTAGTATCGTTGAGACTATGTATTTCCTGAAACTTTAGATTGTCCCATCAACATTTGTCATTTTTTGCATGAAATCACACCTGTAAAACAGTTTTACATTCTGTACCACTCCCTGATTCATTGGTTGTACCAGACTTGTGACATTAGCTAGGATGTATGAAACTGTTGCCACTAACAAGCATTAATGAGCTCTTTCACAGGAGGATGCACACGACAGTTATCCAGGAGCAACAGAACTTACTATTCTCTGGTATTCCTTCCTTTCATATTTTCTTTAAACTGAGGACAAATGAGTAATGAAACCACTTGGTAAAAATTTCTTCATCCATCCGTTACTCTGTGCCTGATATTATACAGAAAGGTTAGTTATGCCTTTAAAGCTCCTTGATTTAGCAAATTTGCTGTCCACACACAACTTCACCTCATAATTTCCTGATGCATTTCCACAAACAAGCAGCTATAAACTCTTTATGTAGAATGAACCCGTGAGCTACTTTCTCATTACTACCAGCTGAAGTAGAATTCAGCAGATGTTTCCAAATTAATCCAGTGTAATTTGCATTATAAATATGCTCTGGGGTCAAGTTATTTTCTGCAACCAACTCACTAAATACATCACATAACGAAGCTGCAGCTTTAAAATTAGCCAATTACTGCTCACCTGATAAATCCTATTACAGATGCAATGATAAACCTTGCATTCAGCCATTGAAAATGAGCACTCACTTTCTATGTTCATTTTCTCATGGAATTCCCTCACATTTTTCTGCAACATGGGTCCAGACATATAACTACCCTCAGACCTTCTCAGTGAAAACCACTCAGGCAGGGCCTGGTCAAACACATCTATTTTGGGGCATGAAGAATACGATGCTTCTCCACACTCTCGTCACTCTCTGACTTAACATAGAACTCCTTTATCTTCTGAGACTGAGCCTTAATGTCATAGATGGCTGACAAGCCGACATTACATTCCTCCATGAGCACTGCATGACTCTCACTTTCCTCAGTCCTCTTGCGTATTTCCATCTGCTGCATGAGGGTAAACCCTATGCATTTACACTGACTTGGGACCTGTCTCAGCATACTTGGGGTTGGGTGAGAACACAAACTTTGAATAATAATAGATCCCAACAGACCAGTATGCTTACACATGGTGAATTGGTGGGAGTGGGAGACAAAAGTGTGGTGAACGAAGTATAGGCTTACAGCGTGGCATACCAAGTTTAAACTTACATTTCTGCTAGAAACTGATTTTAATTAAAAAAAAAGAATTATTTTATTAGTGTTTGAGAGAAGGTGAGAGACAGACAGAGAGAAGGAGCAGTCTCCATAGTTGTACATCATTAGTTGTGACATGGTTTCATTCCACACAGGTGGATGTGGGGCTGCGTGGGGCAGGAACTGAACTCGGGGTCTCCTGCAAGGGAGATGACAACCTTTGCCACCATTCTGGTGGTTACCAGTTGTGCAGCAGTTCAGCATATAGGTTTACATGGGCCAGGGATGGGATTCAATCCCCAGACCTCGAGGTTGCAAGGCAAATGCTCAACTTGCCTGTTGAGCTATCCTGGCATCCTCTTAATTTTTTTTTTACAAAATATTATTTATTTATGTATTTATTTATTGTTGTTAAATTTATTGGGGTGACCTTGATTGATATTAATTACATTGTTTCCAGGTATATAATTCTACATTATATTGTCTATGCATTGCATTATGTGCTCACCACCCAGAATCAGCTCACTTTCCATCACTGTATATTTGATGCCCCCTCCCTACTCCCCCCCATCCATTTCTCCCACCCACCTCCCCCCTTACCCTCAGGTAACCACTAAACTATTGACTGTGTCCATGAGTCTTTGTTTCTTTGTTCCTTTCAGTTTTATATTCCACCTATAAGTGAGGTCATATGTTTATTCTTTCATTCTGACTTCTTTCGCTTAATAAGATGTTTTCAAGGTCCATCCACGTTGTCACAAATGGCTGTATTTCACCTTTTCTTATTGCTGAGTAGTATTCCATTGTATAAATGTACCACAACTTCTTTATTCCTTAATTTTTATTTAAAGTATTTCTTTGATATTTTGCCATTTGCTTGAGAGAGCTGGTTGTTTGTGTTCTGGTTAACAGAGAGAGAGTCCACTGTATTAATAAATGCACATATAGAGTATTAAAACTATGGATGACTCATATCTCTTGGCTAGGCCTTACTTAAAGCCTCATAATTACAATGTGCTGGAAATTTTAATATATCAAGTGACAGACTAAAAGTTTGTATTTTTTTACTCCTTATAACGTACCATGTTAAGCAGTATTTAGATATTTCCCATATTGCTTCCAGTTCTTTGCCTCAAGGTCAGATTCTACAATTATCTGAATCATTGAGGCCTTGAACTGGCATTGCTGGTGTAGAATTGGGGATAGAGATGAAGCCAAAAGTGTCTGCTTGTCTGGCAAGATTTACTTCACATGAGGATGATGTCAAGAGCATTTTTTGTCCTGAAATATATATACACACACACGCACACACACACACACACCCCCCTAAGGCAAAAGTACATTGACTAATTTTGATTATGTCAATGACAATACAGTTATGTATGCAACTAAACAATTCTTGAGACGTCTGCATAGTATTCAAGCAGTATATACTGTAGCTAAATTTTTGTTACTGATAGTTGCTATCAACTTGTATTTCAGCAGTTTCATGAAAGAGAGCCATGTAGACAGAAATTTAGGACAATTTTGTGATTTATATTGTATTTCTCAAAATCTAATTAAAATGTTTGATAGCATAGTTTTCTTTCAGGTCTGTGAAATTAAATTTCTTTTGCTACCAAGCTGCACAGATAGGAGAGACAGTTGGTAATGATAACACATATTAAGGTTTGCACACCATGAACAACTTCAGAAACTTAAAGTATGTTTCATATTTATCAAAGTGTGTTTTCTGAAATTTAAACTTCATTTATCCCCAAATAATACAGCAATTCCTCAAAATCTGTAATTCCATTAAGCTCAGAGAACTTGCCATGAGCTGAACTGATATGCTTGGGTTGAGCCTGAGATCTTCGCTTTCTGAGACAAAAGCCCTTCCCTCCCCCTGGGGTTTCTAGCTCAGTGTATTCAGATATTCCCTCAGACCAGCAAGGAAGCACAATCTCCTGGGCTCCTGCCGATTGAGTAAACTGGGTCTTTGAGAACCCTTTCAACCCCAAAGTCCTTGGCCTTAAAGCACTTCTTTAACAAGTTCCCAAACCTAGCCTTCTGACCACATTAAAATCAATCCAACTGCACACACTGCTTTGTCTTGTTCCAATATGTTGCTGGTTAAGGACAGAGGCGTGAAGAATGTTGACAACTACAATAGCTTCTAATCTTACACCAGGAAAAGAATGTTGCTTACACAGATCAAATCACAAAGTGGCTCAATGCAAGGAGCATCAGACTTCTCTTTTGTCTTGAATTAGTATTGAAGGATCACCCTCTTCCCAGAAACTTTCATTGCAGTACTCCACCTATAGTAAATATCTATGTCTATACCAAACTCCAATTCTTTATTGGCAGAGATAAGTTTTGAAAAATTTGTGTATTCTAGCTAGTCAGAGCCAATTAGGTCATCTACGGAATACTGCTGCTTTATAGCATTCCATTCTATACATTTGGCACACGGGCTGACAACTTACATTTAAAATAAATAATTTTACATCGTTGTTTAAGAGTGTGTGTCATGGTGATTTTAAAACCTCTTTTTTCTCTTTTACATCTGCAAGTTCAATACATAAAGAAATAGAAGAGAAGCCAGCTTTACTAAAAGGGGGCTGAGAATAAAGGAGCATTCCCCCTGCCTCTGATACGTGATTCCCAGGCATGTATGAATATTCTCTGGTGTAAGATTAGAAGCCTGTTTTGATGCATAGTCAATTTTTGTGAATAGCCCATGGCTGTATGAAAAGAAGATGTATATGTATTTTAAAATATTAATTTTATTGTTTGAGAGAAGGTGTGTGTGAGAGAGAGAACCAGGGAGGGCCCAGAGCAGTCTCCATAGTTGTACATCATTAGTTGTGACACAGTTTCATTCCATACAGGTGGATGTGGGGCTGTGCAGGACAGGAATCAAATTGGGGGCCTCTTACATTAGAGGCTAGAACCTTCACGGCCATCCCAGTTGCACCACAGTTCAGCATATATATTTGCATGGGCTGGGGCTGGGATTCGATCCCTGGACCTCATGGTTGCAAGGCAAGAGCTCAAACTATGGAGCTATCCCAGCATCCCCTAAAAAAAACTACTGTTTAAAAAAAAAAATCACTCGGAGGAAGCCAGGATGGCTCAGAGGGCTAAGTGCTTGCTTTGCAGCCCTGGGGATCAAGGAGTGAATCCTGGCCCTGGTCCATGCGAATCCATATGCTGAACTGGGGTGTGCTTCCCATGCAGGAGGCCCCCAGCCTGGTTCCTGCCCTGCGTGGCCCCTGCCCACCTGTGTGGAATGAAACCGTGTTGAAAACTAATGATGTACAACTATGGAGACTGCTCTGGACCCTCCCCCTTCTCTTTGTCTCTGGCTCTCTCTATGTCTGTCAAAAACAATAAAATATATCTTAAAAAGAAATCACTGTTTTATGTATATGTTACAAATATATTATCACAACTAGATTATAATTTGAGGACTTTTCTACATTTTTTTTTTTTTTACTTTTCTTATATTCTTTATTGTTTCTTAAAGTTTAGTATTATAAAAATTTGCTTCCAGTATTTGTTAAAAATTCTAGTAGTGAGGCCCAATCATCTCAGGTGATTCTGCTGGTGGTTTATTAATGTCACCTTGTAGATAACTACTGGATAATATTGACTGATTTACAAGGGCATGGGTATTTGCATGAGAACACTTGATATATAATAGAATAGATACTATTTTTTTATACATAATACTGGCTGAGAAAACAGGTAGTAATAGAGAAGGTACTGAGGCAGGGATGTTTTCCCTGGACAATGGAGAAACATTTTTTTTCCCTAACTCAGAAATACTCTGTGATCTTTTCAGTCGAGTGACTTTTAGCACACTAATGATAAATATTGATGAATGACAACATCAAAATTGGGCAAAGTTTAGGGGAAGCTGGGATGGCTCAACGGGTTAAGTGCTCGCTTTGAAGCCCCGGGACCGAGGATCGAATCCCGGCCCCGGCCCATGTGGACCCACATACTGAACTGCGGTGTGCCCCCAGTTCAGTTCTTGTGGGGACCTATGTGGGAGGCTCCTGGCCCAGTTCCTGCCCTGTGCAGCCCTGTGCCCACCTGTGGAGTAAAACTATATGGAGAACTAATGTCAACTATGGAGACTGCTCTGGGCCCTCCCCCTTCTCTCTGTCTCTGTCTCTGTTTCTCTCTGTCAAACATCAATAAAATAAATCTTAAAAAAAAAAAAATTGGGCAAAGGTTAATAGACAAAAAGGCTCAGACTTCCCAAAAGTGATTCAAGAAATACAAGTTATCTATATGTTTATCTATTAACCAGGCAAGTACTCCCTTAGGGCCACTTTAACTACAGGGTGGATTGTGTGTTAACATATGAATATTATACCCAATGTAACTTTTCTTCTTTTTCTATCCCCAGCAGTCTTTGTGGCAGAATGGTAAGTCTCCCTTCTTTCCCAGCAGATGACTTTTGACCTAAAGACTAAAATTCCCAGCCCTTCTTACAGGCAGGCCTGACAATGCGACCAAGTTCCTTGAAGTAATGAGTGCTGCTTTATTTTCCTTCACAGTATGCACTGTTACTTGACATTGTATTATATACCTATCCCTGTGTTAACTGTCTCCTCCACCAGAATGTAAAAGCCATAAAGGCAGGGATGTTTTCTTAGTCTCTGTTATATTCCCAGCATCTAAATAAGCATTGCTATGTAAGGAACATTCAATAAAAAAAGAAACAAATGCATAAAGGAATAGTTGCAAAGATATAGAGATTATTAGGTATTACAGGTCAAGTGGGTCCCAGTATTTCTATAATGAGGATGAGTAATGGCCCCATGAACCGTAGTTTATTGTGATTTGGGTTACCAGTTGAACTTGAATGACCACCCTCTCCGTGCACACTTAGCATTCATATTTTCAAAGAAAGAGGCACTTACTGGGTTGATTTCAGTCAACAGAATGGAGCATCCCAGTTGTGCAGAGCTTCATACCACTTGAAAAGGTTGACCGTCCTCATACCCAAACTAAACACACAGTTTGCTTTTGACTCAGGTATCTATCCAGGTCTAGTTATTAGTGATCAACACAGCATTATTGGTTTCACCTAATAAACAATGGCACGAGTCACAGCAACATTGCACAGAAAGATTATCTACCCTTACAACAATGTGGTGAATACTGCTGGTACTCCCACGCTTTCAAAATGATATTGTCCTTTAAAAATAATTGCTTCATAGGAAATTGTGTTTGTATTACATGTATTTCAAGTGTACTTGAAAACACTTTTTAGATGCCATTTAAAAAATTTTTTTATTGTTAAGTTTATTGGGGTGACATTAGATAGTTTCCCAATGTACAAGCCCACATCACATCACCTATGCATCGCATTATGTGCTCTCCACCCAGAATAATCTCCCCTTCCATCACCATATATTCGGTGTCCACTCTCACCTCCCCCCACACCCAGCTCTCCCTTCCCCCTCCTCCCTCCTCCCCAGGTAACCAACGAACTATTGAGTGTGTCCATAATGGTGATGCCCACTCCCACCTCCCCTCCCACTCTCCCTCCCACCTCCTCCCCTTCCCTCAGGCAATCACCAAGCTATTGAGTGTGTCCATAGGTCTCTGTGTCCTTGTTACTTTCAGTTTTATATTCCACCTATAAGTGAGGTCATATGTTTCCTGGTTCTTTCAGTCTGACTTATTTTGCTTAATAAGATGGTCTCTAGGTCCATCCATGTTGCCAGAAATGACTGTATTTCATCATTTCTTATCGCTGAGTAGTATTCCATTGTGTAAATGTACCACATCTTCTTTATCCAGTCATCTATTGAAGGGCATTTTGGTTGTTTCCATGTTCTGGTCACTGTGAACAGTGCTGCGATGAACATGCGGACACAAACATCTTTAAAGATTAGGTTTTCATGTTTTTTGGGTAGATACCCAGGAGCAGGATTGCTGGGTCATATGGCAATTCCATTCCTAATTTTTTGAGGAATCTCCATACAGCCTTCCATAGTGGTTGTACCAGTTTACATTCCCACCAGCAGTGTATGAGGGTTCCTTTTTCTCCATAGCCTCTCCAGCACTTGTTATTCCTTGTCTTGTTGATTATAGCCATTCTAACAGGTGTAAGATGGTATCTCATTGTGGTTTTTATTTGCATCTCCCTAATTGCTAGTGAAGTGGAGCATTTTTTCATATATCTGTTGGCCATATGTATGTCTTCACGAGAGAAGTGTCTGTTAAGGTCATCTGCCCATTTTTTAATTGG
>PVKE010022930.1:0-25104 GCA_004027555.1 Craseonycteris thonglongyai
GGCAGGAACTGGGCTGGGTCTCACCCCAGTGAGAATCAAATTGGGGGCACTCCCCAGTTCAGCATATGGATCTGCACAGGCTGGGACTGGGATTCGATACTTGGTCCCCGGGGCTGCAAATTGAGCTCTTAACCCACTGAGCCATCTCGGCTTCCCTCAAATTCTAGTTTTAATTGAGGAAAGAGATTGTGGATAATTGTATAGAAAAATTCATTTTTGACTTTGAAATGCAGCCATAACTGTTTAGACAATTCATGGATTATTTATCTTTATTTCATGGTGATTTAGAGATCATGAACAGCTTAAAGTTGAAGAAATTTAGCTATATTCAGACAGCCAAACTATTTTACTAATTTTTCTCTTTTTTTCTGCAGTTAGGTTTCACTGCTTGCTGTATGGTGGTACTAGTGATAGTTATGATATAGCTAACAAGTCTCTTAGTAAACGGAGCTAAAATCTTCATGAATATAGAGCTTAGTTTTAAAAAATAAAGCCTTAGTGTTCAAAGTTCTCCTTTGCTTTCTGTATCTTTGAGTTTAAGAAAGTAAAACAGGAAAAGCCGGGATGGCTCAGTGGGTTAAGTGCTCACTTTGAAGTCCCGAGGACTGAGGATCGAATCCTGGCTCCAGCCCAGGCAGACCCATATGCTGAACTGGGGAGTTCCCACAGTTCAGTTCTCTCTCTGTCTCTGTATCTCTCTCTCTTTCTGTCAAAAAAAAAAAAAAAAAAAGAAAAGAAAAGAAAGAAAGTAGAACAAATAACCATAATTCTTTATGTTACTTCTGTAAACATTTGTGATTCTATAATTCACGCTGAAATGCTTCTGATCAAAATGTTTTAATTAATGAATAAGTGCTAGCTTTGTCTAAGGCTTGATCAGACATTTGTACATTCATAGAGAAAAATAGAGGAGTTATTGCATCATATACTAGAACAATGGTAAATAAAGTCCAAGAAAGTTAAAGTCTGAAGAAATTAAAATAGAAAATCAAATTTTCAGGTTCCTGTGGGTTAGAATTCCAAAGAAATTAAAGTTTCATGCTTTCCAGTTTCTTATTTGATCAGTTTTAGCTGAAGGGTATGTGATAGCTGGGAAGACTTGAAGTTCTTTTAGCAGCTGTTGACCAAACTGTCTTCTACTTTATTGGGTACAACTTTTTCAGAACCCCAGAAAAGATATCCCTCTCATGTGTCACGTTGAAAGAGATCAAGATTCAGTGGCAAGGGGTTGGGCCCGTCCTCTCTCTGGAAGACAACAAAACGCTGAATGCTGTGGCTTTTTGTTTATGTTCAAGGCCTCATTTTAAACTATTTTTAGAAGCTGAACCCATCTCTCTCTCTCTCTCTCTCTCTCTTTTTTCCCCCCAGTGCACTGGTTTCTCTGGGATCAATTTGTGTTCTTAATTCTTAGGCTTCAGCACCCAATTCCCCTCTATTTGGACACCTTTTATTTTCTATAAGTATTATGGGAGTGTGGAATAAGCCTTCTAAGAGTTAAGCCACTGTTGGCTTGAATATTGCATTGGACACTCCTTAGGAAACTATGATTTGGGAGAAGAGCTCTTAATTCAGAGTCCACATTCTGCAGTGATTTGATGAGTTAATGCACAGTTTGACATCAAGAAATCACTGTCTCATATCCCTGGCCTGCTTTTTTTGTTATGTCTAAACAAAAATGGACATGTATTTTTTTAAGATTTTATTGTTTGAGAGGTGCCACACACACACACACACACACACACACACATACACATACACACACAGAGGGGGTCTGGGCAGAGCATTTTCCATAGTTGTATAAAATTAATTGTGACGTAGTTTTATTCCAGACAGGTGGAAGTGGTGCTGCACGGGATGGGAACCAAACTGGAGACCTTCTGCATGGGAGGTGAGAACCTTCACTGCTGGGCCATCCTGGCTGTTGCCAGTTGTGCCACAGTTCAGCACATGGGTTTGCATGGGCCGGGCCTGGGATTTGATCCCTGGACCTTGTGGTTGCAAGGCAAGCACTCAACCT
Source organism: Craseonycteris thonglongyai (assembly GCA_004027555.1). NCBI lineage: Eukaryota > Metazoa > Chordata > Mammalia > Chiroptera > Craseonycteridae > Craseonycteris > Craseonycteris thonglongyai. Next base: position 2,018 of record PVKE010022930.1, read on the forward strand.
GTTGAGCTATCCCAGCATCCCAATGTGTATTCTTTTCATACAATGCAGTGAAAAGTTAATGTTGCAGTAACAACATTTTAAGATTTTAAGATCTGTTTTAAGATAGATTATAGTTAAATCTTTCCTATAAAACTACATATTTTGCTATACATAAACATAGTAAATATCTTATGTATAACTACTATAAATATTGTGTTGTGTGGGTTTCACATCATTTTTTATTTCCTTAGGAAAACTTTTAGGTCCTAAGCCTTATTTATTTGTACACTATAGCATTAAGTCTCCTTCAGTATACTTTCTACAACTTACCAACTTCATGGTTTATTTAGATATATTTAAAAACTATGTTTAGTTTTTGTCTTGACTTTTCTTTTAAATCTACAAGCATTGAGTGTGTGTTTTCTGGCCCCAAAATATTACCATTATGATAAGGGGTATTTCAAATATATTTTTGTGGGAAAGGTCATGTCTACATTGGGCTCTGAGCTGAAAACAGATTTCCCATTGGTGGGTAGGATGACAAATATATTTCCTGTGTATATCACAGAACAAAGTGTTTTTATAGTAACTCAGTGGTTTGTTTCTCTGCTCATCTTTTTATTCATTTTTTTCATTTAATAAATATTTATGGAATGTCAACAAATGCCAGCATTGTTCTAAACACTAGGAATTCAGCAGTAACCGAACCAATTCCTGCTTATGTGGAGCTTTTGTTCTTGTTTAGTCGTTCTCAAACTTTGGTGCATATTAGACTCATCTGTGGAGATTTAAAAACGAGGTTTTACCCCATTTCAATTAAATCAGTATATCAGGGGAGGATATAAGTGTTAGTTTTTTTTTTTAAGGTGATTCTAATGAACATATAAATTTGAAAACTGTCAGTCTACAGCACAAATTATTAAACTGTAGCACACGCTGGAATGACCAAAAGGGCTTGCTACAATTAAGATTCAGTAGTCTGGGGGGAGGGCAAGCAATTGGAAGTCCTAACAGGTTCCCTGGGGATGCTGCTGCTGCTGATTTGGGCACTAAAGTTTGCGAATAACTGATAGAGAGCCTTGACACTCAATTCACAGTAGCAGTAGATCGGCAGCATGGGCTCTCCCTAAAAGCTTCTTAGAACTGCAGATTCTCAATCCCCACCCCAGACCCAATGAGTCAGAATCTGCTTTAACAAGATCTTCAGCTGGTTCAAATGCACATTAAAGTTTGAGAAGATCTGCTTTAGTGGACTTCATCATGTTCATGTTATGTAAAGTACATATTTCTTTCTTGATTCTTGGGTATATTGTTTTACTTAAACTGGTATCACATATTTTGGAAACAAAGCTATATTGGTGATTTACAATTAAATAATTTGTTATTTCTTATGTCTTTGTCTACCACAAGGGCCTATAGTGGCGAATACAAATTAAAAAAAAAAATTGGCTTGGTTCTCTTACTTTTGAAAGTAAGGGACAACTTCCTCATTTTTGTTAGAATATTTACTTTAGAAAACTTATAACTTTATTCTTTATCTCTTTGAAATGTATACAAACTTAAAAAATAAAAAGCTAAATATGCCTGTAGCCAGGATCTGGGAACTGTATCTTAGAATTATAATCAAGGAAGACATTGCCCTTATGTCCCAATCTCCAAGAGGGTAGGAGCCTAACTGTGGTGGACCTTTTCCACCAAGGTGCAAAACTACCTTTTGTCATAAAGATATAAGAAATTAATTTTTTCATTGAATAAAACCAATAGGCTAATGCAAATGGCATCCCAACTACCAAGTGAATTTTGGATGAACTGTGTGTGAGAATTGGTACTGATGAATCCTCTTCAGAAATGGGGCTGATGGTTTCTCTTGAGACCATGTCTGCAATTAGTTATATTTGCTTGGCTATAAGCATGGTGAGATTTTTATATATGTATCTGCAATCGATTGACAGATTGCCTGAGGTGTGCATCACTTTCTGGCTTCGTGCTTTTTCAATGATAAAATTGTTTCATTTCCCCTCTACTTTTGTAGAGGTTTTCTGGGTAAAAGGAAATTTTATTATACTTTTCCCACTAGGCTGTAGTTGGTATTTTAGTAATGTTGCAGAGTATTCTGTTCCTCTAGCTAACACAGCACCCATTCTGTATGCATGATATTTTGAGGGTGTGGTCATAAGAGAGAATTCTAGTAGAATATATTATTAGTCTCATAAAAACAAAACAGCCTAATTCAGATGTTCTGTTTCCCAAGACTTAAAAAAAATTCTTAGTTATGCGGTTCTTCAATCACATAAAAGTGGAGAGAATAGTATAACAAATCCCTCTGCACTTACCTCTTGGCCACAATAATTATTTCCAGTCTTTTTTGAAATCTATATCTATGTTTAATTTTTTGGCTAAGTGATTTTTTTAATTTTTAATTTTTACCCTTCTATTTTTTTATTTTTATTACATTTAATAAGGTGACATTGGTTAGTAAAATTATATAGGTTTCAAGTGTACATTTCATTAATATATCATCTATTTATTTAATTTTGTGTTCACTCAGTTCTCCTTTTCTCATCGTATATTTGACCCTCTTTCTCGCTTTTTTTTTTTAATACCTTCCTTATCTTCTGGTAACCAATAAAGTGTCTCTGCTATGATTTGTTTGTATTACAGTACTTGTTTGTTGCTTTCAATTTTATATTCCACATATGAGTAAAGACATCTGATTTTCAACTATTTCTGACTTATTTTGCTTAGCATAATAATCTCAAGTCTCATCCATGTTGTCACAAATCATAGTATTACATATTTTCCTATGGCCGAGTAATATTCCCTTGTACAAATGTAACACATCCTTTTGATCCAGTCATTTATTGAAAGGCACATTGGTTTTTCCATGTCTTGGCCACTGTGAATAATGCTGTAATAAACATAAGGGTACATATATCTTTATGAATAATCTTTTTAGATTTTGGGGGTAGATACCAAGAAGAAGCATTGTTTGGTTGTATGGTAATTCTGTTAATTTTTTGAGAAACCTTCATACTGCCTTCCTTAGTGGTTGTACCAATTTACATTTCCACCAGTACTTTATGAGGGTTCTTTTTCTCTACAGCCTCTCCAACACTTATTACTTGTCATGCTGCTAATAGCCATTCTAACAGGTTTTTATTTTTCTAATAGTGAAGTTGAGCTTCCTTTTATACATCTGTTGGCCTTTTGTTTGTCTTGGGAGAAGAGTCTATTTGGGTCATCTGCCAATTTTTAAACCAGATTGTGTTGTTATTGGTTTATATGAGTTCTTTATGTATTTTGGATATTAGCCCCTTACCACAGGTATTGTTTGCAAATATTTTCTCCCATTTGGTTGGTTACCTCCTGTTTTACTGATGGTTTCTTTCGTTGTACAAAAGCTTTTTAGTTTGATATAGTCCCATTCATTAATTTTGTTTTTACTTCTCTTGTCTTTGAGGTCAAATTCATAAAATCCTCTCTGAATCCAAGGTCTATAAGTTTTGTACTTATAATTTCTTTTTTTTTTTTAAAGATTTTATTGATTTTTGACAGAGAGAAACAGAGACAGACAGAGACAGAGAGAGGGGGAGGGCCCAGAGCAGTTTCCATAGTTGACTTTACTTTTCCATATAGTTTTACTCCACAGGTGGGCGTGGGGCTGTGCAGGGCAGGAACTGGGCCAGGAGCCTCCCATATATGCCCTGGCAAGAACTGAACTGAGGGCACAGCCCAGTTCAGCATGTGGGTCTGCACGGGCTGGGGCCCGGGATTCGATCCTCAGTCCCCAGAGCTTCAAAGCAAGCGCTTAACCTGCTGAATCATCCCAGCTTCCCCTTTATAATTTTTTTTATGCACATTATTGTTTCAGAGCTTATACAGTGATGCTTTGAAATTTGAACTTAATCTGTCCCAGAACCCTGTTCAAGTTCCAAAATGTTTGAGTTCTAAGACAAGTTTTCCCTTTTTAAATAATAGAAACAAGATTAATCTGTTCCTGGGTACCACAAACTCAAAATTTTTTAATGATTTTAACAGTAAATACACTGGATTTAAAGTAAAATATTAATTTTATTAATTTTAAGGTAAAATATTGACAAGTAATAATAATACTTAATTAATATTTTAAAAAATTATGATGATGACACATGTGGATGCTTTAAGAGATGGAAGAGGAAGAGTCTTCTTCCAGGATAACTTCAGGTTGTCTGTGTTCTTTGTCTTTTAATGCGCTTTGCTATGGGACCACTTGTAGAGGGCTTGGGGTCACTGGCTGTGTTTGCTTTTGAGAACCAATGTTCCAAAGTGGTCTGACGTGGGCGACCTTTTTGCACTTTTCTGAAATGTTCAATGATGTTATCATCAAACAACTTAACACACCTGTCAGCTAGGGCTTTACTGGGGTGCCACTTCTCAACAGCTGCCTGAATTTTTGACCACACGCTAAGAAAGTCTTTGATTTCCCCAAAGGGAGTGGTTCCAGGGCCTCTCTCTGCCTCCCGAGAGGTAACAATAGCAATGGCTTGGTTGTACATTATGATGGGAAAGGGATTCAGGGGTCTCCAAACTATTCGGCCCACAAGGCCCTCTCATCTGGCCCATGGAGACCTTTATATCTGAATAAAATAATATTAAACAAATAATTAAAAACAACATCTATGTTTCGATTCTTTTTTATTTGTTTATTTTATTTATTTATTTATCTATTTATTTATTTATTTATTTTTAATATATATTTTTTATTTCTTTTTATTTTTGACAGAGAGAGAGAGATACAGAGACAGAGAGAGAACTGAACTGGGGGAGCTCCCAGTTAAGCATATGGTTCCGCACAGGCCGGGGCCAGGACTTGATCCCTGATCCCCGGCACTGCAAAGTGAGCGCTTAACCCACTGAGCCATCCCAGCTTCCCCGTTTCTTTTATTTGGACCTCGAGTGTGTAGTCGGCCCCCAAACTGCTATTTGATAGTTAATGCGAGCTGAAAAGTTTGGAGACCCCTGTAATTAGATCAATTCCCCCACACCAGTCTCAAAGTATACCTCACGTGAACAATGAGTGGGCTTTCAGATAAAGCTACAGGCCCATACAGTTGATACATCCCATGTGAACAACAGGTTGGCGTTCAGATTCCAAAGCAGCATTCGGATTCTAAGGCAAAATTTGCTTGATTTTTTTCATTTGGATTTCAAGTTGTTCGAGTTTTAGGGCATTTGGATTCCAAGGTATCACTGTATTTAGGTCCTTCATCCATTTTGAGTTAATTTTGATGTATGATGACAGCAATCTAGTTTCATTCTTTTGTAGGTGGCTTTCCAATATTCCCAGCACTATTTATTTATTTTATTATTTTTATTTTTTATTTTTTAATTTTTTAAGATTTATTTTATTGATTTTTGACAGAAACAGAGACAGAGAGAGACAGCGAGAAGGCAGCGGGCCCAGTGCAGCCTCTATAGTTGACATTAGTTTTCCATATAGTTTCATTCCACAGGTGGGCACAGGGCTGCACAGGTCAGGAACTGGGCCGGGAGCCTCCCACATAGGTCCCGGCAAGAACTGAACTGGGGGCACACCCCAGTTCAGCATATGGCTTCGCATGGGCCAGGGCCAGGATTCAATCCTCGGTCCCCGGGGCTTCAAAGCGAGCGCTTAACCCACTGAGCCATCCCAGCTTCCCCCCCCCCTTTTTTTTTTCAGCACTATTTATTGAAGAGGACTTCTTTTTTCTCTAATTGTATGTTTTTGGTTCCTTTGTCAAAAATTTTCTGCCTATACATGCTTGGGTTTATTTCTGAGTTCTGTTCCGTTGGTCTTCGTGTCTGTTTTTCTTACAATTCCATGCTATTCTGATTATAGCCACTAGTAATATAAATGAAGTCAAGGAGCATGATACCTCTAGCCTTGTTCTTTTTTCTTAAGGTTGCTTTGGCTATTCAAGATATTTTGTGATTTCATACAAATATGATGATTTTTTGTTCTATTTCTTTAAAACTGCCATTGGAATTTGATGAGGATTATATTCAATCTACATATTGCTTTGGGTAATAAGGCAATTATAAATCAGAGAGGAAACTCCCTTAAAACCTGGAATTTATTTATAAAAATTATGTATTTATTCATACATGTTTAAACTTTAGTCACTGTCAAAGTACTCTTTGTTTCATACAATATACCTATAGAGATGCTTTTTCCACTGCTCAGAAGTTTTTGCACTCATCAATTTTGATGACTTTTAGTGCTTCTACTGGTTTTTGGGGGGTTTTTTTGGTGTTGTTTTGTTTTGTTTTGTTTATGTGTGGTGGTTGCTTTTTTGTTTTTTTGTTTCACCTCTTACACATTAGCAAAACATTTCCCTTTGAGGATTTTTTTTCATCCATGGAAACAAACAAAAAATGTCACTTGGGGTGATATCAGGCGAATAGGGAGGAGGGGGCATGAAGGCCATGCTGTTTTTGGTCAAAAACTGCTGAACACTCAATGTGGTATGGGCAGGGTTTTTTTTTTACCTATTTCTTGAAAAAATGCCATTGGTATTTTGATGAGGATTGCATTCAATCAATATATTGCTTTGGGTAATTTGACCATTTTAACTATGTTGATTCTTCCAATCCATCAACATGGATTATTTTTCCATTTCTTTGTGTCTTCTTGAGTTGCTTCTAATAATGTCTTATAGTTTTCAGTATATAGGTTCTTAACATACATTGTTAAGTTTATTCCTAGGTGTTTTGTTCTTTTTGTTGCAATTACAAAAGGAATTGTTTTTCATTTTTCTTTCTTTTTTCTTTTTTGTGGAAATTTTACTGTTAGTATATAGGAATGCAATAAACTTTGGTACACTGGTTTTGTATCCTGCAACTTTAATGTATTTGATAATTATTTCTAATAGTTTCTTGGTAGATTCTTTTAAAATTTTTATATAAAAAATCATGTCATCTGTAAAAAGTGACAATTTGATTTTTTCATTTCCAATTTGGAAGACTTTTATAACTTTTTCTTATCTGATTGCTCTGGCAGGCCTTCTAATACTAGGATGAATAACAGTGGTGAGAAGGGGCATTTCTGTCTTGTTTCTGATTGTACAGGAAAAGCTTTCAGTTTTTCACCATTCAGTATAATACTAGCTGAGGGTTTGTCATATATTACCTTTATCATGTTGAGGTGCTTTCTTTCTATATTGATTTTATTAAGTTTTTTAATCATAATGAATGTTGTATCTTGTCAAATGCTTTTCTTTGCATTATTGATACAATCATATGATTTTTATACTATATTTTGTTTTTGTGGTGTATCATATTGATCAATTTTCATGTTATATAATTCTTATGATCCTGGAATAAACCCCACTTGAATGCATTTGTATTTATCAAGGATATTGGTCTATTGTGTGTGTGTGTGTGTGTGTGTGTGTGTGTGTGTGTTATTCTCATTAGGTTTTACTATCATGATAATGTTGGCCTCATTATATGAGTTAGGAAGTATTGCCTCTTATTCAATTTTTTGGAAGAGTTTTAGGAGAACAGGTAATAAATCATCTTTGAATGTTTGGTAGAATTCACTAGTGAAGCCACCTGGTCCAGTATTTTGGCTTTTGAGGAGATTTTGTAGAATTGTTTCAATTTCCTTAAGGTTGATAAATCTATTTAGATTTTCTAGTTCTTGGTGATTCAATCTAAGAAGGTTACATATTTGTAAGAATGTCTACATTACTTCTATGTTATTGAATTTGGTGGCATATATTCCTTCATAGTATTCTTGTGTGATCCTTTATATTTCTGTGATATCCCTCATAACTTCTCCTCTTTCGTTCCTGATTTTGTTTATTTGTGTCTTTTCTCTTTTGTACTTAGTGAGTTTATTCAAGGGTTTGTAAATGTTATTAATCTTTTCAAGAAATCAATTTTTGGTGCATTAATTTGTTCTATTGTCTTTTTCTTTATTTCAGTTAATTTAATTTAATTTTTATATTTTTATTTCTTCCCTTCTGCTGACTTCAGATTTTATTTGCTCTTTTTCTAGTTCTTTAAGATGTAACGTTAGGTTGTTCATTTGAGATGTTTCTTGTTCCTTGAGGTAGGTCTGTAGTGACACAAATTTTCTCTTAATACCACTTTCATAGTATCCCAATAATTTTGATATGATGTATTTTCATTATCATTTGTTTCTATACATATTTTGATCTCTCCGTTTTTTTTTTCAGTTGATTTTTTATTTCAAAGAATTGTCAGAAAATACACTTGGTCGGGGAAGCCGGGATGGCTCAGTGGGTTAGGCGCTCACTTTGCAGCCCCGGGGACCAAGGATCGAATCCCGGCCCCGGCCCGTGCGGAACCATATGCTGAACTGGGAGCTCCCCCAGTTCAGTTCTCTCTCTGTCTCTGTCTCTGTATCTCTCTCTCTCCCTGTCAAAAATAAATAAATAAAAATATATTTAAAACAAAAAAAAAAAAAAAAAAAAAAAAAAAAAAAAAAAAAAAAAAAAAAAAAAAAAAAAAAAAAAAAAAAAAAAAAAAAAAAAAAAAAGAAAATACACTTGGCATAATTTCAGTCTTCTTAAATTTATTGAGACTAATTTTGTGTCCCACCATATAGTTTATCCTTGAGAATATTTCATGTGCACTAGTGAAAATGTGTAATCTGGTGTTTTAGAATGAAAATTTCTATAAGTGATGACTGTGTTCATTTGGCCTAATGTGTCATTTAAGGCTGATATTTTCTTGAATGAGCTATCCATAGCTGTCAATTGGTTGTTTAGGCTCCCTACTATAATAGTATTTTTGTCAGTTTCTTCCTTAAGTTCCATTAGTAGTTGTTTCATGTATTTTGATTCTATCTAATTGTGAGCATGTATATTGATGAGTGTTATGATGTTTGTGTTATTTTCACTTTTATCATTATAAAGTGTTCATCTTTGTCTGTTGTTACTGTTTTTATGCTAAAGTCTATTTGTCAGATACAAGTATGACTACACCCACTTTTCTCTGGACATCATTTACTTGAAGTATTGTTTCGCACCTCTTGAGACTATATTTGAAATTGCAGCTGAGATGTGTCTTTTAAAGACAGTATATATATATATATATTTTGCTACTCTGTGCCTTTTTATTGGTGAGTTTATTACATTTACATTTAGGGCAATTATTGATATATGAGAATTTCTTATAGCCATTTTATTTTTTCTTTTCGAGTAGCTTAGTATCTCAATTATTTCTTTGTCTTTTTGTTTCTGTGTGCTATTTTAGTTTGGTGATATACTGTAACTTTTTCATGTTTATTATTTTTAACTTTTATGTTATGTATCATTTGGATTTGTTTTTTGTGGCTAGCACTAAGTTTAACTGAAAAAAATATTTTTTTCAACCTGCTGCTTATCTCTCTCATTCTCCTTTACAAATTTAGGCCTTTGCCTCCTCCCCTTTTATGTTTTTGTTGTCACAAATTATCCTTATTTATACTGTGAGTTCATTTCTGAGATGTGGTTGAAAATTGTCCTCTTCTCTCTTTCATTTCTATCTTTTTATCTCATTTAATCTTTACGTTGTGTTTAAGTGTATAGTGCCCTAGTCTGTGTAAGGGTTTCCATTTCCTGCTTTTGTCTGTTAGTAGTTTTTAATCCTTATGTTATTTTGTCTCCATCAGTGTTTTCTGTAGAAAGTTTAGTGGTGGAAATTTCCCTCAGCTTCTGAATACCTGAAAGGTTTTTAGTATTCTTTTATAGCTAAAGGATAACTTTGCTGAATATATTATTCTTAGATGATAATTTATGTTTATCAATAGTTTGAGTATTTGATTCCTTTTCCTCCTGAATTATATGATTTCTGCTAAAAAAAAATGATGATAATGTAATGGGCTTTTCTTTGTAGGTTACCCTTTTCTTTTCCCTGGCTGCCTTGATAATTCTTTCTTCGTCATACCGGTAATTTTTTTTTTTTTAAGATTTATTTTATTGATTTTTGACAGAGAGAAACAGACAAAGAGAGACAGAGAGAAGTGGGAAGGCCCAGAGCAGTCTCCATAGTTGACATTAGTTTTCCATATAGTTTAACTCCACAGGTGAGCACAGGGCTGCGCAGGGCAGGAACTGGGCCGGGAACCTCCTGCATAGGTCCTGGCAAGAACTGAACTGCGGGCACTCTCCAGTTCAGCATGTGGGTCCGCATGGGCCGGGGCCGGGATTCGATCCTCAGTCCCTGAAGCTTCAAAGTGAGCGCTTAACCCACTTAGCGATCCCAGCGTTCCCTATCATAAAATTTTGACAGCTACAATAATGTGCCTTAGAGAAGACTATTTCGCATTGAAGCAATTAGGTGTTCTATTTGTTTCTTGGTTCAAGGATCCAGTGTTTGCCATATATTTGGGAAATTGTCATCAACTATTTGTTAGACTAGAGTCTCTGGGTCCTTCTTCCTCTCATTTTTTTCTGGTATATTCATTATTCTTATACTGCTCTTTGTGATGGAATGAGGCAGTTTTTTGGGTTTTTTTTTCATGTATTTGGATTCTCAAGTCTCTCTTCTTCCACCTGCATCATTTTCAGATTTCTATCATTGATATAACTAATTATTTTCTCCATCTGTTCAGCTCTATTTCCTAAGCTTGCTATTTTATTTCTCATTTCTTTTATTGAGTTATTCAGCTGCAGAATTTCTATTTGTTTCTTTTTAAAATTCCAATCTCTTTGTTATTTTGGTAATTGATTTTATTTGAGTTCATTAAACTATCTGAGTTTTTTTGCATCTCATTGCAATCTTCAATTCTCTTTCATTTAAATCACCATTTTCCATGTTTTTAAGTCCATTTTCTATAGATATTTTTAATTTTCTTTCTGAGCTGCCTTGTTATCTTGGTTATTCATGATAATCAATGCATTATTTCTCTTCTGAGCATCTATAGGAATAAATTTTCCAGAAAATTAATATGAAAATATTGACCCTACCCACCCCCCCACCCCCTTTTTGTTGTTGTTTTTCAGTTGGTAGTGCTGGATCATCTTATTTTATCTTGTCCTGTTCTGACTTCTTGTTTACTACGATTTATTTTTATTGTTTTTGACAGAGAGATACAGAGACAGAGACGGAGAAAGGAGGAGGTCCCAGAACAATCTCCATAGTTGCACATCATTGGTTTTTCCACATAGCTTCATTCCACAAGTGGGCACAAGACTGCACCAGGCAGGAACTGGGTTGGGGTCTCACCCCAGTAAGAACTGAACTGGGGATACCCCCCCCAGTTCAGCATTTGGGTCCACACAGGCTGGGGCTGGGATTCAATCCGCGGTCCCCAGGGCTGCAAAGTGAGTGCTTAACCCACTGAGCCATCCAGGCTTCCCATGTTCTGACTTCTTGAAGTGCAATATTTCCTGGGCAGAGATGGGTCTCTCAATGGTGACCAGGTCACATAAGTCTTAAGAGTACCACCCCTCATGAAGATGTGGTGGGCAATGTGGTTCTGAGTCCCTGAGATTTTGGTACTGCCACAGTAGCCAGATGCAGATCTGTGTGCTTCAGCATCTCTGGGTATCCACTCTGAGATCAATTGTAAAAGCTGAAGGGCAGGGTTGGGTATGAGAGGCAGCTGGTGTGCTTGTGTCTTGGTTCTCTTTGAGTAATGGTGACTTCCAGGCTGTAGCTGCTTCACCCCTATATCTTCTCCTTTGTCACTGGAGTTAACTGACTTGTATGTCTACTGCTCAGAAAATTTCTCTAGTTCTCAGGGCTGTAGATATTCTTCTTTTTAAACTGACACTGCTCCAGTTTTTTTTCTAAGACCCTGTGGAAACACTGGGTTAAGGGAAACTATTTCTGGGAAAATGGAGGAAGGCAGGAAGGCTCTATGGCTTTGTTTTGTGCCTAGCAATGAGGACTATTAGACCACAGCTGTTGCACTCCTGTTGCACTTCTATAATTGGTCTTTGTACTGAGTCTCTGCCACGATTGTTGAGTTCAGCCATATTATATGCTAATAACTCCGGCAGGAATGCAGGGGCCACAGAGAGTTCACCTGCAGTCTCAGTCGTCCTCTCTCCTGGAACTGCAGTGAGCTCCAAGCTGTATCTCCATGCCCCATCTCTTCATTTCTCCCTCCTCTACTTTCCTCTTCACCCTTATTTATCTACCTTCAGATGTTTTGATGCACAGATTTCTCAGTTGTATTAGTGTGTTGTGCAAGGAATCCTTTGTTCAATTGTAGCTATTCAACTTGTAATTTCAATGGAAGAGATCAAGGGGGATCCCTTACACTTCTATGCTTGCGATGCCACCTTGTCTAGGTGCTTTGAAGCAAAATCTAGGTATCCTACCATTTAACCTGGAAACACTTCACTATGTGTTTCTAACATATTTAAAAAAAACAAACACATAACTGTAATTATTCACAATAATCAAAAGATAGAATTAGTACAAATGTCCATCAATAAGTAAATGGATACATAAACTGTGATACATATATTCTACTGGATTATTATTAAAACATAATGTGCTACAATGTGAACGAACCTCTGAAACATTATGGTAAGTGAAAGAAGATGGACACAAAAAGTCACGTATTGTCTGACTGTAATTATATCAAATATCTAGCTTAGATAAATCCATATAGATTGAATGCAGAATGATGGCAGGCAGAGGCTAGGGGAAAGGAGGCATGGGGATAAACTACTTTAAGGCAGGAGACTTTACTATGATAGAACCATTTTGGAACTAGATAGAGGTGATTGTTGCACAGAATTTTAAATGGGAAATTTTTACTCCTTTCAATATCACTTAAAGGATGATAACAAGTGAAGAGGTGAATATGTGAAGCAATTACAAATTGTGAAATGATACAGTGAGAACAAACATTGTGCTGAGAGAGGAAATAATTGGAAATTCTTTTAGGTGATAAAGTCAGGGAAGACCTTTCTGAGGTTGTAGTATTTAACATTCTAGTACTTGAAGAGAGAGGCTCTTTGGAGAGTCAAGGATTTTGAAGTGAGAAACATTGAGGAATTGAATGTAGGTGTGGGTAATTATGTGTCTGCACAGACTTTTCCTACAAGCAGATCTGGCTTGTATCAGGCTCACAATAGTACCTGGATAAATGGGACTTAACTGTTCAGTTCATGAAAGAATAACAAGTCATCATCTATTCTTTTCTCAAATTATGGTGGAGTGAGGCTGTTTAAGTAGACTGAGGCAAGGACAATTGCATTTTTATTTCTTTGTGACTCTGTTCATTTTAAACTGGATAAGACAAAGAGATATGAAAAGTGTTGATAATACTGAATATATACTAGGAGTGTGTGTTTGTGTGTGTATGTATCTAGTATATATCCAACACATATCCAGTATATGGTGTACATATATTTTAGGTATTTATCCAGTATATAATGTTGATAATATTAGGATATAGTAATAAAACAATTTCTAAAGAGAAGGATAGGGTGAAGAAACTGCAAAATCCCAACTCCATAGGAACCTAGAGGCAGAGAAGGAACTAGAGAACTGGAGGGAGGATTGAGGCAGCAAGCAGAAGGAAACCATTTTCTCTAGTGTGTGGTGCACAGGAATGGATTGAGTATCAACTCTGACCCCTCTAGCTGTGGTCCCATAAACAAATCATTTTACCTCTGGAAGCATCACCTGTGAAATGGCTTTTAGGATAATGTTACTTACCCTACAGGGATTATGTGAAGTTTAAATGTGATCTTGATTGAAACTGATGCACCAGGATACCTGACACAAAGTAAGCCCTTAAATGTTGTACTCTGCTATGGATATTTACAATTTTGTTGTTGTTCCTCAGATGTCTAAGACTTCTCAAATTCATGTTTTGTTCTATGCCTTCATATCTTGAATTCATATTTTGAATTTCTCCTCTCTTGGCTTTAAAAAATTCCCCCATAGAGACACTTGTTTAAGTTTCTGAATGATTTGGTTTATACTTCAACATACTAGTGCATTTTAAATAAATGAGAAGCTTCTTTGTTACTAGAACCTATGTTACTGACTAGTCAGTATATTCATAATGGTCATTCAAACAGTGTAATGGTAATTGAATTCAATCATTATTCAAAATATCTAGTTGTTGAATTATAAGGTTAGATGTTCCTGCATGTGGAAACTCTGGTTTAGTTAGAAGCATTTGTCAAGGACCAATTGTAAACAAAATGTGGTATTAGATGTTTCTGAAGAGGTAGAGGTACATTAGATACAAAAAGTGTAGTTTTAATATTTTTAGTACTTTTGAGTATCTTTAACAGTTATCTCATTAGACTGTATTTTGTGAGTTTTTTACATTTTGTAGATTTGAATTACATGTGCAGAAACAGAAGTGCAGAAAGGCAAAGTAACTAGGCCATAAATAGTAAATTTTAGTAATAAGATCAGATTATGTTTTGTTGTTGTTGTTTATTTGTTTTTTGACTCCCAAGCCCAGTGCCCTCTTTACCATATAAAAAGACCAGGTAGATAAAGCATGTTTACTTACTTTGCAACTGAGGCTAAGCACAATTTCTCAAGTAACAAATTGATTAGCTCTAAATAATGGGAGATATCAAATATAGTGCAAAATCTCTGAGATTTTATAGTACAAAGATATATGCTCAAGTCTCAGCTCTGTGATTTGCTATTTTGGGGCCCTGAATGAGTGACTTGACCTTCTTGAGCTTTAATTCCCTTATATTGTGAAGATAAAATTATATGGTATTGTGAAGCCACTGATATAATTAAATTCTCTAGAAATATAACAATATCCCATGAATTAAGAGATATTGCTTTGATATTCACAAAAATTTAATTTTTAAGAATTTTTATGATTTTCTATATACTGCATTTAAAATACTTAAGGAATGCTTTATACAATTGATGTGGGATAGGTTAAACATTTTTATATAGGATGGTTTCCTCTTATTACCAAATGCATATGAGTCTTTTAAGGAAACATTATTTATCTTTCTGTTTATCCAAATACATAATTGAAAGGCATGCTATAGCCCTGTCATATCTCATGTATTATTTAAAAGATCATTAAAAACTGCTCTTCACTTCTTTCCTCTGGATTTAGATTGGTAAGTTCTTCAACATGCTAAATAGTTTTAAAAGACTATTTTTGTTAATTCCTCAAGTATTCCCCTCTACCATTTGGATACTTTTAGTTGCCAGAAACAGCTAGTGTACTTCCAAAAATGCTGATTAGGAAATATTCCGCTAATTGCTTTGGATCTGCCTTAAAAAGAGCAATTAGCTGCAACTCAAACTTTATCTTTGGGGATATGAACATTTTCAGGACCAAGGTAGAGGTTGTGGTCCTAAAAGTTTACATTGGCAAAATAATGTTTCTAATCCTATAAACATGTTTGAAAAGTCTGATACTTTTTTCAGATATTTTTTCCTTTGACACAGAGTATAGCATTTCTTCATTAGTGGTTGAATTTCCACATGTGTTTGGATTTAGTACCTATGGGAATCTAAACTGATGATTAATAGTTGAGAATCACTTTATTAAAATGTATGGCTGAAGGCACAAAATAAAGTGCTGATTGGTTCATTAAGCAATTCAATCCCAAACCGTAAAAAGTTTAAATTTAATTTTGCCTGGAGTCTGACTGATCCTGTCATAAACACATTTTATAAACCTTCCATTTAAACCTGGCCTTGTGATTTTATTAATTTAGCAATAATTCAAGGTGACATACCATGCAGCAATATAAATCTATAAGATGGATATCATAAAACTTAACACCATTACAAAACCATGGGTAATTATGTAAAAATTTACTTTCTTCTAGTTAGGTATGTCTCTCCGAATTGCTGCTTTTGCCGTGGTTGAACAGATGTGTTGACTTGTAACAGTGTCTCAATGTGTTAGAATGCCTAAAGGAAAAGAAAGAAAAATTCGAATAGTCACTGATGATAAAAAGTTTTGGAGTTTTAGAGAGCCTTATTTGCAATACTCAGGGAGCAATTTAGCAAAGACCTATAGTAGTGGAACTTATATTCTCTGGGAAGATTCCTTCTCTGTGCTGCTATGGGAATTTTAATGGCTCTATTGATATTCTATGGTTGTGCTGGGGGCTTTGCCTACTAGGCATACGTTCAGAAACTCAAATGATGTCTCAGCTGTCAGACTTTTCTTTGTTGTTGTTATTTTCTTAGTTTTCAGTCTAGGGGTTAGATGAACTCTCAAACTAGATCAGAGCAGACTTAACCTTTGAAATATTGTGTTACTCCAATTCTGTTATTTGGAACGGAAGACTGTATTTCTGTTTTATATGGGGACAGAAAGAGACATTTCTAAGAATAAGCTCAGAAGAAGTCCATAAGAGCTAGAGGGTTTGTTTTCCCGTGTCTGCCAGAGTTGCTCAACAGCAGCAATCGGCTCTCAAATAAAAGTAAGCCTTGAAGGAGTGTTCAAATACCTACTGTTGAGCCCATGGGACATTTATGCTTTTATAAAACAAGTGTTGCAAGTATATCTGAAGCCGCAGGATTTTTTTCCCTCCTGCATGTGCTTCATGGGTCTAAATTGACTATATGAGGGCTGTCCAGAAAAAATCCAGCCATTGTCAATATAACAAGAATGGTTACATGGCTGGATACTTTCTGGACAGTCCTCATAGATGAGAAAAAAGATCCACTTTGACATGATAGGATGAAAACTAAGGTTGCATTACACACCATGCTTTAGCACTGTTACACCCACAATTCAGTAAGATGTGTGTGTAATTATTTGTTGAGGATCTTCTCCACTAGATTTTGAACCTCTCTTTAGTACTTAGTACAGTTCTTTGTACCAGTACCTGGTACCTCATTTAGACTGTTTAATGATTTACTCACTAAGTGCATACCTACACAATGGGAAGAGAAAAACAAAATTTTGAATGTTATCTACTTAATTACCCAAGATTAGTCATTCAAACTTCATTCTTAATGCAAAACGTTTTTAGAAGTGGTGTGTGTATGTGTGTGTGTGAGAGAGAATAGGGGTACTTGTTCAGTGTTTTTTGAGGCACTTAGCTGGAAAACAGTAAACAATTGCTACATCATTTATTTAGTAATTCATTAAAGATATAGTAAACTACTTGTATGGAATTTTAAGACATCTACATTATCTCTGATGTGTTTTGTGCTTTTATCATCAGATTTTCCTCTCAAAAAACCTTGCATACCATCAGTCTTCCAAATATAGGACACAGCAAAAATGTGAATTTAAATATCACAAACAGTTGGCAATGACCTTCCATCTTCCGCCCAGCCTAGATTTCAGATAAACCAGTTAGTGGGGTTGGGTAGTAGGCTAAAATGATTATCTAGAGGTGATGGTTGTTGTCATTGTTATAGTGGTGGTGGTCATCATCGTGGGGAAACATGGACAAAAAAAGTGAGGCTCTGTGGGGAAACTCCAGGCATCAGCCAATCACATCCCTCAAAAGTAGCAAGACAGATGCTAAATAGCCTGTGTTCCTCTTCCCCAGAAGTCTCCTGACCCATTCTCCCTGTTACAGGTTATTCAAATCAACACCTGTTCTGCCCCATACTATCATATTATTATAATCTTGGAATCCTTGTTTCTGTCTTTGAAGTCCCTTGATATTTAAACTGGAATAGAAAACTGTTACTAGACATGCCAAACTGCAGCCAGAACAGATGGATTTGCAGTGATGGAGGCCTACAGTTTACCCAAGGTTTTTATTTATTTTTATTTAATTTTCCTCTCTGCTTTTGTAGCCTTATTTCAGGGTTTTACTGCACTGCTTGTAGCTTCATTTATATATATGAAACACAATTATTATGTCTAAACAATGAAAAAAGTTAAGTTTCAATAAATATTGACTATATAGCCTATTTTCTGTTCAATTATGTGATCTATTATTCTTAAGGAGCAATTGTATAGCAAGTCAAAATGTAAGCAATACATAGTGCAGTATTCCTTTGGTTATATGTTCACATATAAAACAAATAAGTATTGCTATGTTCTTTCATCTTCAAGTTCTATAGTGATCTGTATTTAAATTACCAACTAGTATAAACAATTTTCTTATTTACATTCACTAATTATACTTAAGGCTTTTCAGATAGAGAGCCAGCACCCAGAGCCAGGGTTACAACTTAATTAATTTTACTATCCCATACAGATTCTTTAAAATTATTTTATTCAATTATAATTCACAATGAAATACTCATATGGTAGTAAGCATTGTAGCTGCAACAATTTACAGAGCCCATTTAACTGAATACAAACACTTAAATATTTTGAAAATAATAGATTAACAACTGGCTGACTTCTTTTAACTTTACAATAAGACTGCTTGGGTTTGTGTATTTTTATTTGTTCATGGAGCCTACATTGCAATGTTAATCCTTTTGTCCTTTTCATGACTAGGAGGAAGAGAGAAAGTAGACTCACAATTAGAGCAAGCAGAACTTATCATTCCTCTTTAAGTGCTTTTGCTAAAACAGGGTCTAATTAGAAGAAAAGAGAAAGTTAACAGTTTAGCACTTCTTTAGAGCTTTTGCATGAATAGAGAAAAGCAGAAAGAACTTTCATTCAGAAACAAAGTCTTACTCTATTATGCTTTTGGCTAACTCATGAGTTTTGCAACTCCAAAATTTGCCAGCTGTCTCTCCAAATGGTGTTAAGGTAGGGTAGAACTGTTTGTCCTCAAAAAGATTAGACTTGCTGTCAAAATGTAATATGGAAAATGCCTATCTAAATCTAGAAAAATCTCCAAGGGTCTTACTATGCTTTTTCCTCTTCTTAGATCAAAAGTATTTGTATTTTTATTGTTGCTATCTTAATAGTTCCATCTGTTACCCACCTTCTGAGAACAATAGCAAACCAAAATTGTAATTTTAAAAAGTTTTTTTAAATTTTATATTTAATTTATACACAATAAACTTCACTTTTTTTGGTGTAAAGTTCTAACAACTTTATTAAATGAATAGAGTTCAGTAAGTACTACCATCATCAAGATAGGGGAAAATTCCATCACGGTAATTACTTTCTTTCTTGTTTTTTTAATGCTAAATTTATTGGGGTGACATTGGTTAATAACAATTACATTGTTTCGAGGTGTACAATTCTATATTACATTGTCTATGCACTGCATTATGTGCTCACCACCTAGAATCAGCTCTTTTTCCTTCACCATGTATTTGATGCTGCTCCCTACTCCCCCCACCCCCTCTCATTCTCCCACCCACCTTCCCCTTTACCCTCAGCTAATCACTAAACTATTGACTGTGTTTGTGAGTTATTGTTTCTTTGTTACTTTCAGTTTTATATTCCACCTATGAATGAGGTCATATGTTTCTTGATTTATTTTCTTGCTGCCTCTATTTAGTAAACTTTTCTTCCCACCTTAGTCCTTGGCAGCAGTGATCTATCTTCTGTTGGCAATTTGCTTATAAATGGAATCACAAATGGAATTATACTGTATGTCATTTTTTGAACCTGGTTATTATATTTCATATTCATTTATGCCATTGCATATGTCAATGTTTTTTATTTTTTATATTTTTACTGCTGATATGCCACAGTCTCCTGATGAAAGATAAGAGGGTTGTTTCTAGATTTGAGTGCCTTCACAGAGCAAAAGTCCTGATTTTGATAAAGTCTAGTTTATTAATGGTTTGATTTTATAGTTCGTGATTATAGTATTGTATGTAAGAATACTTTGCCTAATCTAAGATCACAAAGAATTTCTCCTATGTTTTCTTCTGGAAGTTTTAGGTTTTACATTTCAGGCTATTATACATTTTGTTTTGTATATGATGCAACATGGATTAAAGGGATTTTTTTTTTTCTTGCACATAAGAGGTCTATTTGTTATAGCCCTTTATCTTAAAGGTCCATTTTCCCCCATTGAATTGCCTTTGTGCTTTTGTCAAAATTCAGTCATCCTTATTTGTGTGGGTGAATTTGTACATTCTGTTACATTGAACTATGTGTCTAGACTTGTGCCCACACTGTTTTTATTTACTGCAACTTCATAGTAAATTTTGAAATAAATTAGTATGTGTTCTCTAACTTAGTTCTTTTGTGAAGTTGTTTTGGCTATGCTGGTTCTTTATTTTTCCATGTAAAATTTTTGAATTAGCTTGTCAGTTTTTCAAATCAACTGAGATTTTAATTGGGATTGTACTAAATCTAGAAATCACCTTGGTAAATATTCTCATCTTAACAATATCAAATTTTCCTTTATGAACATGACATATCTCTATATTCATACTTTTGGTTTCTTTTGTAAGAGTTTCATAGTTTTCAGAATACATACTATTTAGGTTATTTAATTTTCTTGACTGAATTTTGGTAGTTGTACACTTGAAGAAGTTATACATTTCACTGAGTTGTCAATTTTTTGGCATAAAGGGGTTACTTGTAGTATTTACTTAGTATACTTTTTACAACTGTAGTCTATAGCAATGACTGCTTTTTAATTAGTAATATTTGTAATTTGTATTTCTCTCTCTCAATCTATTTATTTATTTATTTTTATTTTTTTTAACTTATTTTTGTATTGATTGGTCTGGCTAGAGAGTGAAAAATTTTATTTTTCAATGACCAGTTTTAGATTTCATTAATTTTTTCTCTATTGTTTTTCTGTCTTCATATTTATTTATTTATTTTTTGTCCTTATTATTTTCTTTCTTCTACTTGCTTTGGGTTTAATTTGGTCTTTTTCAAGTTTCTTAAGGTAGATTAAGATAGCTTTTTTATATATAAATATAAATTTAATGCTGTAAATGTACTTCTAAGCACCAACTTAGCTATATGCACAAATTCAAATATGCTACATTTTCATTTCATTCAGTTTAATATACTTTTAAATTTACTTGTGCCTTCCTCTTTAATTCATGTATTATTTTGAAGATTTTCTTTTAATTTCCAAATATTTGGAATTTTTTTTTATTGACCCCTAGTTAAATTCTATTATTATTAGAGAATATACTTTATATGACTTTAATTCTTCAGATGTGTTTAGATTACCGGTAGTTATATGATTCAGAATATGGTCTATTCTGGTGAATGTTTCATGTGCTCTTGGAAAGAATGTATATTTGGTTACTTGATGAAGCATTCTGTAAAATGTTAGTTAGGTCACATTGCATAATAGGGTTGCTAAAGTATTCTGTGTCCTTGTTGCATTTGTTGTTCTATTCATTATTGAGAGATTTTTAAATGCTCTAAGTATAATTGTGAGTTCAGTCTTACAGTTTTATGCATTTTAAAAAATGTATTTGAAAGCTCTTTTTTTAGGAATATAGAATTGACCTAATTACGACTTCTTTGACCCCCCCTGCCCCCTTTGTTTTTCACTAAGTAAGCTCCCTCTTTATTCTTGTATGATACTTTTTTTGAACTCTACTTTGTCTGATATTAACATAATCACTCAAACTCTTTTTAGTATTGTGTTTTCTCTCCTTTTATTTTTAATCTACTTATATCATAATATTTGAAGTAGGTTTCTTATATAGTGGATATAATTGGATATTTTTTTAAAAATCTAATCTGATACTCTTTTAATTGATGTGTTTACAACAATTAATGTAATCATTAACACATCTATATCCAAGCACGTAATTTTAATATATTTTTGTCTGAATTTTCTATTTTTTTCTTTCCTGCCTTCTTTCGGATTAATTCAATATTTTTAATATGCCATTTTAGTTTATCTACTTGAATTTTAGTTATATTGCTTCATATTTTTCATAGGTTGTAGTAGAAAATCAAATATGCACAACTAATTTTTTACAGTCTGCATAGTTAATATTTTATCACTTAAACATAATGTAAAAAGCTTGCCATCGTCTAAGTTCCTTTATCCTTCCCACTATGTCTTAGACTTAAGAGTTGTCATACATATTACAGCTACATATACTGAAAACCCCACCAGAAAATGTTATAATTGGTTTTCACTAAAAATACATATTTTAAAAAACTTAAGAGGATAAAAATATTATTTTGTCCAAATATTTATCATTTATATTGCTTTTCACTTATTCTGAAGTTCTAAATTTCCCTCTGGTAACATTTTTTAGCACATAGTTAAAATGACTGCTTTAAAGTGTTGGGCTGATGATTTCAACATCTAGGTCATCTTAAGATTGTGATCAGTTGATGATCTTCTCCACTAAGACTTGATCCAGTTTTTGTAGTTATTTATATGTGAAACAATTTTTAACTATGACAATATTTGGAATATTACATTATGTGTTCCTTAGTACTCCAGATTATTTGACCCTTTCTTCCCTTAAATTTGTAGGCTATCGGTGTGCAACCAGGCTGTTAAGTTCACCATCAATTTATCTCAGTTTCTGTGGGTGGGATTTACAATGTCAGCTTAGTTTTCAAAGCCTTCATTTATGTTGCTTTGACTAAATTCTGGGCATATGCCACAGAGGGCTTATTTCGTCAAATTGGTCATGTTTTGTACTATTGTTAAGTTCTTATAGCCTTTGCTATGCTAATTCGGGCCTGCTTTGTGCATGTAACACATGCATACAAGAGTGAGCCAGGAATTTGTGCTGAACTATAGATGGAATTAGAGAGTTCCCATCTCCATGTTTCTACTTTACAGAAATCCTTCTATACTCTGACTTTTAGCATCTTGTTTGCTTGTTCTCTTTCCATAAAGATAGAAATTCTCTTTGACACCTTTTTTTTTTTATCTGTGCCCACTTCACATTTCTGTAACTGGGACTATCTTGAGGACACAGCCAGGAGAGAATAGATAGTGTATTAGTTTGTTGGGTTGCCATAACAAGCTACAACAAAGTGAGTGGCTTGAACAACAGAAATAATTTCTCATAGTTCTGGAAGCTATAACTCCGATCAAGGTGTGGGCAGGGCTTTGCTCCCTCTGGTGCTAGGATAGCATCTGTTCCCGGGTAACTTTTCTGGTAGCAACTTGGTTGTGGCAGCAAAATTGCAAACTTTACATGACATTTCTATGTGCATATCTCTCTGTGACCAAACATTCCCTTTTTTATAAGAATACCAGTCCTATTGGATTGGGGTCTACCATAATGATCCCATTTTAACTTGATTACATCTGAAAAGACCCTATAGTCAAGTAAGGTCACATTCTGAGGTACTAGGGGTTAGGAACTCAACATATATTTTTTGGGGG
>PVKE010022931.1:0-25124 GCA_004027555.1 Craseonycteris thonglongyai
TATAGTTATACTGAGTATAAGTATTGCATTTGTAATCAATTCAAAAATGGTGTATTGGAATGTACATTAGAGACAAAGGCCCTTGACAGAAACCAGGCCTCAAATCAGGTCTTTCTCTTTCAAGTGTTTCAAAATAACTCTCTCATTCAACATGTTAGGAAAATGAGGTCCAAATAAGTTAGGTGATTTATTCTAAGTTACACCGCTGGTAAATGGATTAGAGCCAAGTCTTAGAGCTCACAGTCCAATGATTTAGAATAATATATTACTGTGATACTGTGATTTATAATAAGAAATATGAGGGCTGTCCAGAAAAAATACAGCTACTGCTAATATAACTAGAACGGTTACATGGACGGATACTTTCCAGACAGCACTCATATATTTTTGGCCTTAGTCCTCAGTTCTAGCAGAGAGCTCTTAAAACCTTTAGAATTTCCTAAGTGATAAAATCCATAAAGGTGAAAGAGTGTCTTTTGTTATTAATAATAAGTCACTTTCAGGGAAGCCGGGATGGCTCAGTGGGTTAAGCACTCACTTTGCAGCCCTGGGGACTGAGGATCCAATCGCAGCCCCGGGCAGACTGGATCCATATGCTGAACTGGGAGTACCCCCAGTTCAGTTCTCACTGGGGTGAAACCCCGGCCCAGTTCCTGCCCTGCAGCCTCGCGCCCACCTGTGGAATGAAACTACCGGTATGTGGAAAAACCAGCAATATGCAACTATGGAGATAGTTCTAAGCCCTCCCACTTCTCTCTGTCTCTGTATCTTTCTCTCTCTCTGTCAAAAACAATAAAAATAAATCTTTAAAAAATAATAAGCCACTTTCAACCACACTTGAGTTTATGTTAATAAGGTGGTTTTTTGAAAGTTCCTAAGGCTGGGTGACTGGTTGCCAGGAAAAGAACCGAGAGGGGACTGGAGATTGAGTTCAACCACTACTGGTCAGTGATTTGATCAGTCACACCTACATAATGAAGTCTCCATAAAAATCCCTGAACTACAGGGTTCAGAGAGCAGAGTTGGTGAACACATAGAAGTGCTGGAAGAGTGATGTGCTCAGAAGGGAGAGGATGAAAGCTCCAAGACTCTTCTCCCAGATCTTGCCCTTATCTGCCTGTTCCTTAGTTATATCCTTTTATAATAAACTGGCAATCTAGTAAGGAAACTGTTTTTTTGTGAGCTGTTCTAACAAGTATTGAACTCAAGGAGAGGGTCATGAGAACTTGCAGTTTATAGCCAGTTGGTCAGAAGCACAGATGACAAACTGGATTGTAATTCGTGTCTGAGGAGGAAGGACGGTCTTAAAGGACTGAGCCCTTAACCTGTGGGATCTGATGCTAACTCCAGATAGATAGTCTCTGGATTAAATTGTTAAGACACCCAACTGGTGTCGGAAAACTGCTTGGTGTGGGGGTACAGACTCTCCCACATTTGATGACCAGAAGTGAACTATTGAGCATAGAAATGAGTGTTGAAAATAAAAGAAAATGTTTTCCTGTGGACAAAAAAGGGATGATGCATCATATTGCTAACTGGGCAGGTCATGATGAGTGGTTACAACCCAGGTCTGTAACTTCTTTAGTGAAAGGTTTTTAAGCCAGCCCTGTCCATTGTTCTTATGTACCTAAGTTAACAAACCTTTGAAATACTAGAAGTAATACCCCCCCCCCCAAAGCATAATCACCCTCAAGGGAGCCTTGTAATGCACTTGCCTTGCTTTCTTCCAACCTCATGTAATCTTCCTTACATTCCATCCTTAATTCCAGATGCACAAAAGAAATTGCAAAACTGTTATTCTCTGGAGCATCCAGTTTTGGCTCAAATAAACTCATAAAAATTCTCTACAGGTTAGCTGTTTCTTACATCAACAGGTACTTAGCAGTATATGGCAGGATTCCAAGGAAGCCCTCTTGGACTGACTACCCTGCAGACCTGGACCCATTGGTAGGTACCAGCAGGGACTCACTGTGTCCCATCAGCTCTTCAGTTCACACTGGGTGAACTTTAGTGAGTCTTTTCTCAGAATTCTGGGCCTCCTTCCTTTAAAGTAGAAGGCTAGGACTTTACTTGAACTGTTTTTAGAAAATCCCCAAGGTTGGATAAGGGTTGAAATAACCAGGAGAGGAAAAAAAAAAGGGGGGAAGGTTACTGCTTTTAATTTTGGCTTTTACTTGGCTTGCTTGCTGGGAGTCTTAACAAAACCTTTGCTGGTTAAACGAGAGACTGAACTCACTTTAGCTCTGAAAGATATAGGACACTTATTCCCCTAACCCAAATGGTCTGTAAAGTGACAATAGTTGTTCAGATCCCCAAATTAAATTTAATTTAAAGGCAAGTGCTTATAAAGATTGAGTATTCTAAAAATTCTAAGAAATACAGAAACTAACAAGTGCTTTTCAAGTGCATATGATCTAAGATTAATACCTATTAAATAAAAGCTAGTTTAAGTTTGTTGATTTAAATAAAACAGATGTCTTTTTTTGCCTGAGTTTCAAAAAAATAAGTCCTTGTTAATAATTGATGTTGATGTCCACGAAATGTTTCTAGATGTTATAAAACATCATTCTTTGTCTTTACATATCTGCCAAGCTAATTACTTCTTACTTTTCATTAGAAATTGAAGTGGTAAAGGTTAGAATTTCAATATGTTGTAGAAATAACTTTGTGGTAATTAAGAATGGCCTTTGGAATACCTCAAAAGATTTGAAAATGAAATTGCAGGGGAATCATTGTAAAACAAACATAAGTTATGACAAAAATTCTAGAGTACATTGTATGGGTAAACAATGATTGTAAATTAAACAGTAGAGGATATGATAAACTAAAGACAGCTGCTTGGTTCTTTCCCAGCTCCCTGACAAAATACTTATTATTATTATTTTTTTTTTAGTTTTTCCGTTTTTTCACTCTTTCATGCATCATACTGCTTTAAGTCAGACTTAAATTATATGAAGCAACTTATGAGCTGATGCTATTGAAAGGAGACATCTTACACTACTGCCAAAATTTAACAAAGTCACTTTGTCAAAGTGAATGCCACACTGGTAACGGCTTCCATTCAAAGCAGGCTCCCAGGAGACGAAGACTTTAAGATCACTGACTGCCACTTGGAGAATTTGTTAATTGGAAAGGGCATCAAATAAAAGACATTTTCCAACCTTGTTGGAAGGGACCTTATCAGGCATCTAACCACAAATGGACATCTGTCTCTGACAGTCACCTCCGCCTACAACAGACATCAAAGAGTCTTCTAGGATGAGGAGCAAGCTATCAGAGATAGACAGTTATCCCAACACATGGACAAGGCCGGTATATCTACAGACTAATGTTTAAATCAGAAACTAATTATTTGTGTTTACCCATCCGCTAATGATATTATAACTGTTATACTTGTTCTTTGGGTTTTTCTATATAGTCCAACTATCATGATTATTGAACATGTATAAGATAACTGTTCATACTCTTTTTTCCATGGCTAATGTAAATGTTAGACTAGATGCCAGGTACAGAATACCACAAAGTTATTTCTATATATATTGAGATTCTAACCCTTACAACCTCAATTTGTAATGAAAAGTAACAAGTAAGCAATTAGCATTCTTGGTCTTCACAAATCTTCTAAGCTATTTTATAACACCTAGAAACATTTCATAGACATCAAAGTCAATTATTAATATACGTAGACTTATTTTTATAAAACCTGGGTAAATACAGGGTGAACCAAAAGTAGGTGGACAGTAAATGATAAGATTTTATGGTGTTTGTGTTATATTATATTAAATTTTATAACTAAATATATGTATATGTAATCTCAAATAAATTTTATCATTTACTATCTACCTACTTTTGGTTCACCCTGTATATTGAATATCAACAACTCAAAATGTCCGCTCTACTTAAACCAGTTTTTTTTTTAAATATATTTTTATTTATTTAATTTTATTTTTGACAGAGAGAGAGAGAGAGAGAGAGATACAGAGACAGAAAGAGAACTGAACTGGGGGAGATCTCAGTTCAGCATATGGTTCCGCACGGTCCGGGGTCGGGATTTGATACCCGGTCCCCGGCGCTGCAAAGTGAGCGTTTAATCCACTGAGCCATCCCGACTTCCCCAAACCAGTCTTTTTTAACTAAAGATTATTAGTGTTAGATCATGTGAACTTGAAAAACATTGAGAGTTAGTGTGTATATTTCTGAGAATTTTAGAATAGCCAATCCTTACAAGCCCTTGCCTTTAAATTAATTTTAATAATACCATCCAGACGTAGAAAAATAGACATACTCAGAGAGACAAAAGCTGGATCTCAATTTTGTTTTGGAGGTACTTACAATTTATATTTGACAATTTCCAAATGACCTTCCCTCTTTCAAAATAAGGACAGCCAGTTTTAATAACTAAAAGAATTTGGTTGACAACATCATGGATTGATATTTCTCTAAACCTTCTTTTTGACACTTTGAGAGAGCATTTACATGTTTTCTATTCATTCTGCCTAATTTTATAGCCAGATTTTTCTAATTGTGCATACAAGATTAATTTAGAAGTGTAAAAAGATCTTCATCTTAATCATTGTAGTATTAATGAGATGCTGACTATTGTGGTGGGACTTCTCCACCTGGGAGGCATGACTTCCCTTATTAATTCTAAGATATGTAGGGTCTGAACAAAGTTCTAGGGAAGGCCAGACTTTACTTGCGTGTGTGGATGCCACCAGATGAGCCAAATAAAGTGAACATCCCTATTGGACTGCTTCATGCTTAGAGGAAATTTTTATCAGGCAATTCTCTAAACTCTTAATCACCTAAGAATACGCAAGGGCCTGTGAGAGCTTACCAGATGCCACCAGAACCATGACACTTTCCAAGACATGAGTGTCCCTCTCTTCAAACCCACTCCAGGATGCCTTGATGCCCTGCCTATCTTCTCCAGGATCAGCTGTGTTACCAGACGGGATGACTCCGGGTGCCCGTCTCCACCACTCCAGGACCTGAAATAACTTGTCACCCCATTGGCTATTTGGGTTAGGGAAGCACTTGTGTCCTTTTTCTTTCGGAGTTCAGGAGAATTCAGTCTCTCATTTAACCAGCAAAAATTTTGTTTAGACTCTCAATAAGCAATTCAAATAAAAAGCCAAATTTTGCAACCATTCGTTTTCCTTTTTCTGGGTTATCTTAACCCATAATCAACCTTGAGAATTTTCTAAGAACAGCTCAAATAAAGTTGTGGCCAGCTACATAAAGCAAGGAGGCCCAGAATTCCAAGAGAAACTCACCCAAGTTCACTGGATGAGAAGTGGGACCCAGTGGGGTACAGTCAGCCTTTGCTCCTTCCTAGCACCAGGTTCAGGTCTGCACGGTGGTCCTGGGTGAGCTTCTTTGAAATCCTGCTGTACTATTCCAAGGAAATGTTAAGGCAAGAAATGTCCAAATTTGTAGAGAATTTTTATGAGTTTATTTGAGCCAAAGTGATATGCCAGAGCAAGATCTTAAATGTTCCAGAGAATAACAATTTTGCAGCTTATTTTATGCATTTTGAAATTAAGAAAGGGAAGTAAGGAAGATTACAAGTAAGTTGAAGAATGCAAGGATTTGATTACAGGATAGTTATGGTTATGCGCCCTCTTGAGGTTGGTAGGCTTTAAAAAGGAGGGGTATAGAAGGGTGGTCATGTATTAGAAGGAAAGGGTCAGAAAGGGTAGTTACATGTTAGGAAGGGTTGGAAACGGGGCAATTCAAAGGTCCCCTTTTTCATTCATGCTACATTACCTTTCCAGTTGCAATAAAATCTGATTTCAAATCTC
This sequence comes from Craseonycteris thonglongyai, assembly GCA_004027555.1. NCBI lineage: Eukaryota > Metazoa > Chordata > Mammalia > Chiroptera > Craseonycteridae > Craseonycteris > Craseonycteris thonglongyai. The sequence goes on from PVKE010022931.1 coordinate 5,805, forward strand.
TTTTTTTTTTAAAGATTTATTTTTATTGTTTTTGAAAGAGAGAGAGATACAGAGACAGAGAGAAGGGGGAGGGCCCAGAACAGTCTCCATAGTAGCACATCATTGGTTTTTCCACATAGTTTCGTTCCACAGTTCAGCATATGGGTCCAAACGGGCCAGGGCCGGGATTCGAGCCTCCGTCCCTGGAGCTGCAAAGTGAGCACTTAACCCACTGAGCCATCCCGGCTTCCCCTGAAATCTCTTTTGACAATCAACTGTCCCCTGTTCTCAGTCCATACAACTAGTTTTGTGCTCTATCCCCACTTTCTACATGTGACCTACACCTAAATGAATCTGTGCATCCCTATCTATGGTTCCTGAGATAGGGATGTAAACTCCCTTCTACAACTGCAGTAAATCCAAGGGCTTATGCAATAACTACTAGAGAAATAATCTCTCTTTCCATTTGATTACAATCTGGGCAAGTATAGAATTAGGTCACCTATAACCTTCTTCCTATTATAAAGGAAAATCTTATTCCAGAAGGATGTTAACACAGAAATAGATAAGAGAGGAAAGAAATCAAGTCCTATGAAACTGTCTAGGCTCTGCATCACGACTCACCCAAGCCAGTTCTACCCCAGGCCTTTTCAATTGTGGACTAATGATTTTTTTCTTCAGTGGGGGATGATGGGGAAGTCAGGGTATAACTTAAGGGCTCCCACCTTATTTATATCGGAATGCAAAAACAAAACCATGGGAAGTAGAGGAGGAAAAAAGTAATTCCAGCAGCCACTTAGGAAGCTAAACTCAGGGAACAAAATTGGTACCCAAGACTTGTTTTCTGGAAAATAATCAATTTCTATTCCTTAATAATACAGTGTTATTGATTTTCATAAAATTAGCATATATCTCTCAATTGCTTTAACCAAATTTTAGATGTTTACTTATATTGCTTATCAAAACAAAAACCCATAAGTGCAGAAATAATTTTAACGTTATTTCTGTTCAAAATGGTAGAGGATATTTTAAAAAGCATGGAAATATGAGTAAATAATGCAATTTCTAAATGTGATATGTTTGTGCCACTTTCCCCCAACACTTGTATTACATTAATCAAAGTGGGGCCAATTTTGCTGATTGATAAAATGCTTAAAATTGTAACATTACTGATTTACTGTTCTACTAAAAATAAAACATTCATATAAATGTATAAATGATATTTCAATGTTTTAATAAGATCTTACATTTTCTTATACATTAATATGGAAATTTTAATTTTCCCTCAATAAAACTGAAAAAAAAAATACAGAAACATTTCTAAGTTCAAGCATTCATAAGAAAAGTATTCAGAATATTTTTACTTAGCCCACATACCTGTGTTCATATCAAATGTCCAGGCAAGTATGTGATCCCCTGCACTTAAATCATTTGTATGTAGAAGGGGTAGAGAAACTTGAATAGAGCCATCCACCTTTAATTCTTTTCCTCCAGAATATATTTTCACACATACTGCAGCAAGAGGAGTCAATTCAATACTTTCAAAACCTAAAAGAGAAGATAACTTATTAAAAGCTTAACATAAAACACAGGTTGTAGTTACATTAATATGGGCCTAAAATAACCAGTTCCTCTATTTCACTCAAGGCTATCCATTTTAATATCAAATAGATACTGAATCCTCATTAAAGAATTTCAAAATATAATTTCAAAATATATCATACATAAATATAGTCTATACTTCTGTAACATTGACAAATGTATGAGGGCTTGTCCCGAAAGTATATAGCCATGTAACTGTTCTAGTTGTATTGACAATGGCTGAATTTTTCCCCAGACAGCCCTTGTATATGAGTCTAGAGATCTAATTCTCTCAGTCACCTGATTTAAGTTCACTGGAATCTAATTCAGTGTTTTAAAAACCTATAAAACCAACAACCAAAACACATCTTACTAGTATCATACCAAAATAAACGCTCTACCATACCACATTATTCAATGCAGATGTGAATCTAAAACATCTCTCTCCTTTCCCCAAGACCATCTGTTTTGAGTGCTAGAACCAACATACTCAGCTGTACTCCTTGAAGTTACCTTATGTAAAAAGTATTTGGATTCAAAATGTAATTTTTAATATTAGGTATGGCAAACAAAATCACTACACAATATTGCTAGCTGATAAAATTAATGGGCCTTGATATATATTTGATTAATAACATTATATTTAAAAGGATATAAACATAGACTTCAAATTTAGTGTTACAATATTATTTACATGTCAAAGCTTGAAAACTGGCGGAAATGAGATTAATACAAGAATTCATTATCTGTTTTGCCTAAGGTTTTAAAATTTTATTTATACAACTTATAGTATAGCTTCTTATAATAAATATCAGGAGCTACCGATATTTTCCTATTACTCAGGAAAAGAAGCAGAAAATAATATTAGCAATGCCAAACAAAGATATAATATAAACCAAACTATTTACAATAAATAAAATAATGTGGTTTTAGATAATGTTAAAATTATGAATTTTCCACAAATAATTTAATAATTTTAGGTTTTCCAAGTAATTTATTAACACACCAGAAACAGTTAAATAACATATGCTATACTTATATATTACTTTCTCTTTCTGGCTGAACTTTCGAATCTTTGGCTTAAAAGCTAGAGTTTTGTTCATTCATTTAACAAATATTTACATCCTCTACTGCACCATGCACCCATCTAGGCCCCAAAGGTACAGTATGATCTCTTCAATTACCTGAAATATTTTTTTACACAATCTTCATTACTAACAAAATCCTTTTTTCCTTTCTTAGTTCATTGTCAGTTCCCCCCAGGCCCCATGCATAACAGGAAGTACCTTACCAGTGCTTTAAGGAAAATATGGAAAGGCAATGTAATTGGGTGGTCAGGAAAGCCACTTTTCTGAGATGTTTGAGCTGTGGTCAAATAAGAGGTCAAATGATGGTCCATCCATACAAACACCTCAGAGAAGAACTTTCCAGGCAGAAGAAACAAATGCAAAGCCCCCCAGTCAGAGGTGATCATGGAGAGAGAAGGAGATAGAGAGAAGAAGCAGACCATGGAATTGGAGGGCAAAGAGAGGTGGGACCTTGGAGGCGATGGAAAGGAATTCTCATTATTGCTACTGTATCATCTGGTGTTATCAGTTATCAAACAGGGCAACAACTACCGGCTTATTGAAAATTTTAAATGTAAGAGAATTCTCTCTTGTAAACTGCCTGAAACACAGATCATAAGATGAGTAAAGTAATGCCATATACCAGGACAGGGCAATATGTCAATCGTGGCCCATTGGTGGACTGCCAAGCAACTTTGGGGTCACTTCCTGAATAATAAATACCTAGGGGAGCCCAACACTTGGAGAAGTAGCCCTCGCCCGAGAAAAGTCTGCCCAGATGTGCCATACACTGATAGCATCAGCTACAGCAGGTTAAAACAACAAATATATCTAACCAAAACACCCATTTGCCCTATTGCTCTAATTTTTGGCCATTTCTCAAATAAAATGAGCCAATGTGTTCACACTACTGAAATCATTAAAATTACAAATTGTAGGAGGTGATTTTAAAGTGAAGTTTCAGTTATGTTGCAACAAGTGGTAGAAATGACAGAGTAAGTGTTCTAATGGGGATTATTCAAAGGTGTATAGTATCCATAAAATAAAATGTACGAGTAAAATTCCATCATTCCCTTTACCTTTAGATCATGACAGCCTTATATAAATGTACTAGTGCTGCTGAATCTGGAATAGATATAGTTTACTCATATAGAATACCAAATATATATATGTATAGATTTGCTTGCTCCAGTCTGTTAAATTTTTTATATTTAACAATTATTGACACTTCTGGTCAATTTTATAAGAATAGAAAGTTAAATTATAAAAAGATATGTGTAAAATTCTTTACATCAAATTTCCACTTTAAAAATATTTTTTAACTTGCAAAGTTACACAATAATCATTACTATTTTCAGTACCTTTTTCCCTCTTGAATAAAAGTATCCTATAAATGAAATTTCCATTAATTTGAAATAATGTATGCAAAAGACTCTGGTGTAACCTTTCTTTCACTGAATAAAAGGATATTGCTTATAAACTAGATATTGCTTTTAATAACTAGATTTATGTTTCAATAGTGCCATGTATCCTCCAAAGTTTAAATGAATATCAAATATCTAAACTAACAATATTTGACAAGAGACTTATTTATTGTTTCTTATACATATGATTATATTATATAAAAATTAGACAATACCTGATTTATTAAGTGTAATTCCAGATGTATACAGAAAATTTTCCACTTTCAAAAATTGTTGGAGAACTGTAAGATAGCCTGTAACGTTGCTAATGTGATGGTTGTCAGGTAGTTTAATTAAGGCTTTTGAAAACTGAACACTTGGTTGAGATTTAGCATCTGGAAAAAGGAAATCTCATTACAAAAAGGCAAAAAAAAATCCATATTAAATACAGTGTCATTAGTCAGGACATTATACTTCAAAGGAAGCAGTTATAATTATTTCTAAACATTGCTAACATTTTCTCATATAATGATTTTAAATTTGGAACTGAATAGATACAAAATTTCCCTTTCTTTAGATCACACAAGGTACCTTTAGTCTGGAGATGGCTTGATTCTGCTATTCAGAATTTCTTTACCCTTTTGTGAGTTTCACACAAGGGAACCGCATACTGACCTAATTTTTAGCTCACATGGTTCACCTGGGATTTCATTTCTGTAACAGTAGTAGATTTAATGGTGCATGCCAGATGGGCTGAAACCAATAAAAAATATCTCATTATTCTCAGTTACATTGATTTGTTCAATGATGGGCCTGTGACAACCACAGTTAATGAGATGCAATGTGTGTTGTTTCACTTGACATTCTAGGAAAAAAAGGCTTGCTTTTTCCTCACTGGGTTTTATATGATCAGGTATATGTCCAGGAGTTGCAAAAACCATCTTGTTACCAAACACGAGAGCTGGTTTAAAAATGAAGACAATATTTAAGGAATAGGGAATTGAGAAATGCTAAGAAAAAACTATTTCTCGATTATGTCAATGAAAGCCCTGATTAAGCTATGTCTGAAGTTGGTCCAACTCCTATACTTACCAATTATTTGAGCAGACAGTAAGAAATTGCCTCCTTTCGACTTAATCTGATTTAGAACTTGGTTTTCAGCAACTTGCAACAGAAAGTACTTTTGCTTATATTAAGTCATATACTCAAGTGGGTAGGTTCTCTGTTAGATAACTTAAACATGCATAAATTGTCCAAAGGCCAGGCATTCTACTTACAAATATTATCTTACATTAAAAACTTTGAATCAACAACCCTCTAATATAACTTATGGGGTGAGAACTCAGTGGCAATATTGATATTTCAGTAATCAACCTATCTTATTTGACAATTCAAAGGTCAACTCTTAAATCATAAAAACTAAAAATTATCAGATATCAGATTTTGCTTTGTGCTTTTTAAAGATCACTGATTAGAAAAAGAGGCAATCAGTTAAAATTATTAAGATAAAAACAGTATCAGTTTTAAAAAGTTACATTACAGTAAATGATAAAATAATGTAAGATAATACTCAAAGTTAGTATATAGTTTATTTTTTATATATGGAGCTAGAAAAATAACTGGAAAATAGTTAAGTGCTATAAAGAAAAACAATACATTTATATTATTTTTGCTTAGTAAGTTGTTGGAATGTACAATCTGATAACTTACAGGTACCATCTACAGCTAACTCTTTTTTAAAGTATGTGGCTTAATTATGTTGAAGATCCAAATTTCATACAAATATGTATACGAAGGGGAGTGTCTAGCTGAGCTTCTCAAAGGTTTTGTAATTCCTAAAGTTTCCAACTTCTGCTCTTTTTACTGCAAATATATTCACACTTTCATTATTCAAAGTGAACCCATTCCTGATAAAATCTTGGAAGGGAAAAATATAAAAACATAAAAAATTCATGGAAGTTACAAAGAAAGGATGTATCAGGAACATCCATCTTTTCCTGCTTGACTACCAAAGGGTTAACTCTCAGGGAAATAGTGCAGTAAAAGGAAATGATCTGAGCATTCAAAAGGGCTCACAGTGTTGTCATGGGTATGTGTCAAGGCATGGGTAGTCCTATCTACACAAATGAGAGCTCAGTGTTGCTTGGTACAATGGCAAAGGAGTGGCACATGGGCATGTCCACAATTACCCATTTCATGTATTCCAGCAGAATTATAATTGTAATGGGGTTTGAAGAGGCCAGAAAAGAATAGAAATGTGTTAAAACAAAATAAAAACATATATAGCATTGAAGAGTGCCTGGAGAAGCTGATTTCATAAAGTTCCCAGCAAGCATAAAATGTAGTGTAGTTCTCATTTACTTTTCATCCTTCTACACACAACTCCACACCCATTCATTCTACCTTGCACCAACAACCTGAGTGGGTCCAAATTCTCCAAATACCTTAGCATTTGAGGAGTAAGAGATTGTACTGCCTCGTTCAGTAAATTATTAAAAGGTTGTTCAATCAAGTCCTAGTTAAAAATTTTTTTACAAGTATTAGGTTTTCTTCTTCTTCTTCTTCTTCTTCTTTTTAATACTTTAGGAATAAATAAGATAGCTTCTGAAAATGAAGAGAACTTTCAAAAACAATTCTTGGTACCATGACTCTCTTACAAACTCTGAGAATTTTCTGCCTTTACCAGTTGTTCCTATTATGCTTTAGTCCTAAACATTAATTCCCCAATACAAAACAAAGAAATAAACAAAAAGCAAATTATTGTCACTTGTAGAAGTTGCATATAATATGTAGTTAAGCATCACAAAATGCTGGGGTTTCCCCTAAGAACTAGTTAAGGGAGGTGAGGACGTGGGATGAGTCTGAAACTGAACTGGAGGACACACTTGAATCAGACCCCAAATCAGTCTTCTTATATCCTTCCCTTTGGGACATGCAAGTAGGCCACTATATGTCTTTTGGGCAGATAGACACTTACTACCCAGTCTTGGGCTATCCTCACACAGGTAGCAAGATTAGTAACAGAGGCAAGAATGAAGCTGACCTGCAAATTAGAGAGACCCAAAGGGCTGAGCCCTTTGTCCACTTTTACCAGCCAGGAAAGCCTAGTGAGAGATGTGATTTAGAAAGAAGTTCAGAAGCTCGTTCCAGTATTTCCCAAAGTCTGATGTTCTCATATGGGGATAGTAAGGCGACTCTAAATGTTTACTTATGTGCTGAGAAAAAAGGTGTTGTACTTACCCGCTAATTTTCCAGTAATTAAAACAGTGTCTTCAAATAGCCATACATTTGCTTGGCTTTGCGGAAACAGTGAAAGTGTAACTGATGAGTATACTGTGAAATATAGCACAATTAAGATATTTTATTAAACATGTAGGAAACAAGACAAATATAGTACTGTTCTAGGAGGTCCTAAAAAGTGGGAAAACTAATAGAAAACGCAACTTAAAAATAAAAAGGAATATATAATATGATGGAAGAAAAACAAGAAAGATCACAGTAAAGTGAAAAGACTGGGCATCTCTATTGTATTTTACTAATCTTTTTCTATTTCATACAGTAGTATGCACCAACGTGACTAATAATGTTCTCTAACCCTAGATAACATATAGTCAGATTAAATAGCTGAATAACCTTCTGCTATTTTCTCTATATAATTGTTACTTATTTCCTTCTTATAATATTTAAGAATATTTTTCTTGGCTCCATGATTCAAGGTTCTCTACATCCAATCTTCTTAACTTCCCATGTAAGGGTGCAATGCTCCTCTTCAGTATGGTTTGCCAAACACTCTGAGTTGGCAAATGAGGAAACAAGTTGACACACAAAATGATGCACAGGTGACCATTAAATAATAACTCAGGATGGGGTGAACCAGCCTACAAGAGCAGACACCTGACAGAGCTGGTAGGATGAGTGCAGATCACCAGAAAGATAATAATTATTTCAAGATCAAGAGCAAAAAGCTGGGACAATAGACCATCATTTTATAAGCAAGAACAAATCAAACAAGCATACCAATTCTGAAAAAGAAAAATAAATTTTCTTTTTCAAGGAGTTATCCAAAGTACAAGTTGTTATTTTGTATCATTCCTGTATGCTATATAAGTATTTTAAATTACTAGAAATAACATAATATCCTCAAATCACTTAAGAAATGATAAAATACATTGTATGGGAATATTTTGAACAATGAGATATTTCAAGAGCTATAATGGAAAAGACAGGATAAAATACAAAAAGTATACAAGGATGTATGGGTGCCGTGAAACAAAATACACTTTTCTTCTACAATAGAAAAAGAGAAGTAACTACCAAAAACACTGTAATTTCAGTTCAGGATACATTAACATTTAGTTCGAGTAATGGACTCATTAAATTGGAGAGGAGGTGATAGGTATTGGACCTGGAGATGATTCTAATCAGGGCATTATCGCAATTTGGATACTTGCTCAGTTGCAGGCAGCTTAAAAGGGGCAGCTTTTTAAGGCTATCGCACCAAGTTTTCATGAGGTTCGGACCTCATGAAAAGTTACACTAAGATTTGTTTTCAGGGGAAAGCCAGAATGGCTCAGTGGGTTAAGCACTCACTTTGCAGCGCCGGGGACCAAGGATCGAATCCCGGCCCCGGCCCATGTGGACCCATATGCTGAACTGGGGAGTTCCCCCAGTTCAGTTCTCTCTCTGTCTCTGTATCTCTGTATCTCTCTATCTATCTCTCTCTCTCTCTCTGTCAAAAACAATAAAGTAAAAAGAAAAGATTAAATAATAAAAAAAAGCATCAGCTGTGATAACTATTTTAAAAAATATATCTGTTTTCACTTAAAAAAGAATGTTGATGATTATAGCAGGGATGTCTATTCACTGTAGAAAAATTGGGAAATACAGAAAAGAAAATGATGGTCTTCACAATGGTATCAACACTGACAACCACTATTAATAATTTAACACAGATCTTCCTGGATTTTCCTGTAATTTTTTGTTTTTTAAATAGGGAGTATAGGGGAAGGTGGGATGGCTCAGTGGGTTAAGCGCTCACTTTGCAGCGCTGGGCACCGAGGATCGAATCCCGGCCCTGGACCGTGCGGAACCATATGCTGAACTGGAAGCTCTCCCAGTTCAGTTCTCTCTCTGTCTCTGTATCTCTCTCTCTGTCTAAATAAATAAATAAATATTAAATAGGGAGTATAGTATTGTATACAGCATATGTTTCCTCTGATTTTTCACTTAAGATATCATATTAATAAGTATTTCTGTCCCTCAATGGAAACTTTTCTTAACACTTATGGTCACATATTTCATTTCTTAAAGTATCAAAATTTACTTAACCAGTACACTAATACTGTATATTTAGATTGTTTTCATTTTCACTATTACAAAAATATTATTTGAATCAAAATCCTTCTGCATGAATATCTGTCAACTTTATTTGTATGTTTGTTTTTAGGATAGATTCCTAACTGGGTCTAAGATTATAAAGATTTTGAAGACATTGACATATATATTTTGAAACTGTTACCCAGATAATTTTGCTGGTTTGCACTCCCAACAACAGTGTTTGACGATTCTGATCATACCTCACTGTGTCAATATTGAATATGTTCACTTTTTAAAAACTTTTCTAAGATGAAAAATCTAAGGACTGTGTATTTCTTTGGTGTACAAATCTTAGACTATTGGGAGACAAAACATTTCATCACATGTACTAATCATTGGTATTTCCTATTCTGAAAATTGTTAGGTCCTGATTCTGTCCATTTACCATATTTAGGCAGGGCCTTGGTGTTTTCTTACTGATTTGTACAAGTCCTTTGAATATTAAACCCCTATTGTTTCATATTTTTCTCTACCATCACATTTGCTTTTAATTTTTTTTAAGATTTATTTTACTGTTTGAGAGAAGTTGAGAGGGAGAGAAAGGGGGAGGGCCCAGAGCAGTCTCCATAGTTGTACATTATTAGTTGTGACACGGTTTCATTCTACACAGGTGGATGTGGAGCCTTGCAGGGTGGGAACCAAACTGGGGGCCTACCAAATGGGAGGCGGGAACCTTCCCCATCAAGCTATCCAGGAGATTACCAGTTTTGCCACAGTTCAGCATATGAGGTTTGCTGGGGCTGGGAATCGAACCCAGGACCTCACAATTGGGAGGCAAGCACTCAAACATTGAGCTATCCCAGCATCCCTTAATTTATATTTTTGATGTGCTTGTACAGTTTTTTTGTTTTTTTTTAATATAGTCAAATTTACCTTTTATAACACCCCTCACTGACTTTAGGTTTAAACAGATCATCCTAGTAAAAATAAGATCATTTATTATTTTCTTATATTTAATATGATTTGATTTTCCACATTTGAACTCTGAGCAGTATATTTTAGAATATGGATCCAAATTAATTTAATCCAAATAGTTAACCAAAATATCCCAATACTATTTATTGAAGTCAGCCTTTTATCAATGATTTATAATGGTACCTTGTCATAGAGTACATTTTTTAACATACTAGTATATGATTTGTACTACAGTATAACATCATATAGTTTTAATTTTGTAACTATTAATATTTTAATAGCTACATAATATCTTAGTTATCTGGAATGGCAAGTTGCCTCTAGTAAATCTTTTAAAGCAGAATACCCACGTATTTTCACACATTTATTTTTCAATTTTATTTTTCTATTTTTTATTTTTTTTATTTGGACCTAGTCACATTCAAAAATTATTCTGCCAGGTTTTTAAAAAAATGGATTAAATTCTCTAAATTAATTTGGAAAGAACTGAAATATTTACAATATTCAGGCTAAAAAGAAACAAAATGTTTTTTCCAGGTATCCAGGATTTTATTTTATTTGGGTTTTTATTTTAGGTCTATCAGTAAAGTTTGGTTGTTCTATTGTCCACACAGTTATTTCACTTTTTTTTCTTTAGGTTTCCTGGCCTACTTTTTGTTCTTGTTGTTGGGAGGGGTGTCTTGTCATTATTTTTCATAACTGGTTATTACTTCTGGCATAGAAGAACATGTATTTTGGCCCAATGCCAATTTGCACTCAGTAACTGTTAAAATTCCATTATCACTGTCCAGTAGGAGCACAACCACAACTTCGTAGCCAGGCTCCCGGAATCCATTTTAGCATTGCTGTTGGCCTGTTCATTATACACGCCACTAAGTAAATTCAGTTTCCACACAACTTGCAGTCACTTTGCTCAAGAAACTACAATAACTGCCTTATTAGTCAGCACATAAATCTAAACTGTCTCACCTTTCAAGAATATCCTTTCAACACCTGGCCCCACTTCACCCAGCCCACCCTGCCTCTCACTCACTTCATGGGCCTGCCAGGCCCTTGCAGACAAGCTTTGTAATAGAGCAGAGTTCTTGCTCGGGATTCCTTCACGCCTCTGTAGAAGAAAACCTCACATTGACTTCACATAGATATTTTCATTTTTGCCTTACCAGAATAAAAGTTTCCCAAAGCTGAGGTGGGGGTGGGTGGGGGAGGGATCATTCACATTTAATGAAAGCAAAACACTGCTAACATGCTTACTTGGCATTCTTCCAGTCTTCCAAGGCAGAGGTGTCAACACATAGCCATCTTTGTAAGCAATAATGGTTAAACTGAGTCCTAATTTATAGGGTACTCTTATCAACACTGCTCCATTGTTTTTAGTTACTGTGGAATTTGTCTTTGTATAGTTTACAAACACTTCTACAACTGCTTGACTCAGATACTGGCGACTGATGATGTCATTCACCTGGACTTTCAGCGTAAATACAGACACTGAAAGAAAAAAAAAAAAGCCAGAAATGGCAGTATGTTAGGTCTCAGGATACATACTCACTACATTTTAAAATGCCATTCAGATATCTGAATAACAATACACAACTGTTGATAAATTTAGGAAATACATATGCATGGACAGATTGATAGAAAGAGGCTTAAAAATGTTCCAAAGTCATTATTCTTCCTAAGATTAAATAAATTTGAATTTATTATTAATAAGGCATGGTATTACTGCTCCACTTTTTCTGCCAATTAAAAAAAAGAAAAGAGCAGTGAATAACAAAAAGACAGAAGTTCTCTCTTCAGGAAAATACACTTTTACTTTGTCTCACTAATTCTAAGGCTATCAAGTTACATAGATTTAACACTAAGTCAAAATTCAAAGTTCTGAGACTAAAATGCCATCTCACCAAATCCAATAGTGGATGGCTAGCTTCTTTATTTTGTTCTGTTGTCTGGAAAGCATGGGGTGCTTTTCATTCCAAATATACAAAATATTAAACAAAAATCTTTCTCTAAAATATCAAAAAACATTACCTATTAAATATACAAGAAAACACAGTAACAACAAAGTAAGGAAAATCAAAGTTAATGTGTCCTTCTACTTAAGCCTCAAGTGTTACTCTTTGAGTAGAAATCTTGACAGTATGTTCATGGATTTACCAATGATAATGTCTAGCTTTAACAAGACTTACATCACCATGGAAATGCCTTCAGAAAGCCTGAATCATAACACCTTTGCTAAAGATGCCTTGTCTTCCACTAAAAATGGTCTTTGGAGTCAGTCAAAATCTATCTCTGTCATTTCCTAGATCTATGACCTTGTTACATTCATTACTCACCTCTCTAAGTCCATTTGCTCATCTGAAAAATTGAGAGCATGGTGACTAAATAAAGTGAAATAATACAAATAATGTGCTCAGCACAGTGTTTGGTTGTCATTTAATAGTATTACTAACAAAAGTTATTAATTCACAACTGAAGGCCTTTCACAAACATTAAAGTACATCAATTAAAAGTGCCTCATAAGGATTGATTATAGTGCTATGCACTTGCATTAAAAAAAAATCTTTACTCAAAAAAATTTTTAGCAAAAATAGGTTAAAAAATAACTTAGTCAACGTTGATAGAGCCACAATATTACTACCAAGTTGTTGTAATGTTTTATCTAGTTTAACTTTTAAAATAAACTAGACTTTAAATTGCTTTTGGAACATTAAATCATTTTAAATATAAATAAAGCCACTGTACTATTCACCCAGAAAGGAATGACCCAGCAAGCTAGAAAAGAGTTCTGATTCTTTCAAGAATCTAAAAATGAGGTTAAATGTTATCCAAACATGATTCTTTATATATTCAGACATGAACATATTTTTATTTCCTCTTATATATGATATTATAACCAAACTGTGTTGCTGCATTCTGTTAAGTTTTAAGTGCATCATTCTATTTACTCTTCATAAAACCCTCATTAGAGAGATCCTATTGTTTTCATTTTACATATTGGTAAGTACAGGTTAAAGAAGTATGTAAATCAGCCAAGGCCAACCCACAAGAGATGGAATAGGACACATAAACTTGGGACCCTCTCTCCATAAAGCTTGTGACCTTAAACCATTGCACCACAACTTCCTGTTTATACGCTTAAAAGCAACTCTAATCCTATTTAAAGTGTGAGAAGAATTAATTGGGAAAAGGACGGAAATTAATTGGGAAAAGGAGGAGGATTACATGACAGTTGTACCTTAAAATCAGGTTCTATTTGTCTGTCTGAAAAACTGTTAATTTCTGGGAAAAATAATCTCATATATATTCAAATGTAAATATGGAGACCAGATTACAAGGCAAAATATAGATATCTGAAGTTTATCCATACCACTGCTTTCTCTGCATTTTAACAATGGACAGCCTTGTGGAAGGTTAAATTATTTGTGAGTAGTCATTGCTATAATTACTTTTAATAAGTTCTAGAGCCTTAGGTACTAAAAAGTCAACTAAGCCATGGCGTTAATTCCAACTGTTCCTCACATTATTTAACTATTTCTTTTTATACCATCAGTTCAGCTCATTTCATCCTAAATTAAATTTAATATAATTTCATCCTAAATTAAAATCATGTTTGTAACCATTTAAAAAAATCAAAATATGAAAGAGGGCTAGGAATAAATATGCATTCCTGTGTGTATATTATTACAAAGAATCTCAGCACACCTTTGTAAAATATGGAATGTCAAGTCCATTTTACTGAGGAAGAAATGAGAACTAGGCAAGTGACGCAAACTGCCCCAAGTCTCACATATCAAGAGGCTGTGCCAGCCTTCAAGTGTCCCTGTGAATGAGCCCAAAGCCATCTTTGCATCACGCTACAGTGAGTCTTGGGTCACACTACTAAAATTAAGTCAAGAGACGCATAACTGCAATCATCACTGAGAACTTAAATTCTTGTATAATACATCAATTAAAAGGGGCGGAGGTGTTCCCATAAATACGTGCTGATGCCAACCACAGCTTCAAATTCAAATGGAAAATATACCATATTTTTCCATTTATAAGATGATACTTTTGTCTAAGATTGTTAGACAAAAAAACTGGGGGTTTCTTAATATTGAATTAGAAAAGCAGGGGTTATCTCACACATGGAAAAACACAGTAACTCCTAGGTTAAAAAAAAAGGGTTTTAATATATATATAACATGATGAGCTCCTAAATCAAATGTACTTGAGTAGGTGCACTTATTACAGAAAACAATTCGTGGAGAGGACAAGTAGCTGCAGCTCAATTCAAAATATTTTCCACAGCCACCTGCTCTTAATTCCCTACAAACTTTATTGAGCCACCAGCATAAAGCATCTAACTAATGTGGACCGATAGATTTTTTTAGGCCCTTGAAATATGAATATACACAGAAGCTAATCAAAAATGTAAACAAAACAAAACCAAAACACACACACACGGAAAAAAAAAAAATAGAGGTTAACCGTTGCTGGAGCTGAACCATCTTAGAGTCTATGAGGTGCAACCCATTAGGCTTTTCAGCATTTCCCTGGTTCCTCTCTTTCCAGAAGCTGGGATGTACAGCACTGTCTGCTGATCTGTGAGCTATATCATAATCCCTCCCAAAAGTCCCTTTATTTCTTCTTGCATCCATAGTTGATTCTATTGCCTGCTTCCAAAGCAAGTGCTTTAATGACACAGGGTACAACTGTAAATTAGGTTATTTTGTAGGCTACTCTTTTATGAGAAGGAAGGATAATGTTATGTACCAAAAATATGGTAAATCAGATGAGATGATGACTGCACATAACTAAAAGGTAAAGGGATTAGGATTCCCTATGCAAAATTAATAATGAGTCTTATTCAAACTAATTGCATTTACAATGGCTCCTTCACTAGCGTATTCCGGGATGGAACTCAATAGGAAATTTATATTAATTCATTTGCAATGAAGATTACTTTCAGAAATTCTCATAGCCTTTGGATTTGTGGACAAATTCCAAAGTGTAGTAAGATCTTAAGCTAAATATGTATTTTTTTTAATTGTGCATAGTCCATCTGTTTCATCCTTGTAAAAGTACAGTTGCCAAAATAAGACACACTAAAACCTCCTGAAGTTCTGAAGCTGGATTTGATTCATAAAATGTTTTCTAA
This sequence comes from Craseonycteris thonglongyai, assembly GCA_004027555.1. Lineage (NCBI taxonomy): Eukaryota > Metazoa > Chordata > Mammalia > Chiroptera > Craseonycteridae > Craseonycteris > Craseonycteris thonglongyai. The sequence continues at coordinate 21,266 of PVKE010022931.1, forward strand.
AACATTTTCTAACCCAGAATGGATGGTTTTATTTTTTCACATATAATAAAGTTAATATAATAAATTTAACGAGGAAATGAATATCAAAATCAGAAAAAAACAATTTGCAAAAGTCAAATCTTGGCTACCAAAATCAGTCTCCCTCTCTAAGGTGATTTCCCTATATCCCCTAAGATCACCTTATAGACAGACTCAGGACATAATGAAGGTCTAACCAGGAGTGTCTTTTCTAGCTCATATTGCAAAAAATCTATTGATATTTGTCATACACACACACCCCAAGGCCACACCTAGAAAGTTTACACAACAATACAACAATGAAACTGTCCAGTTTCATCCTAATACACAGACAAATACACACACCACCAAACCCAAGGTCAAGGCTAGAGTGTTTACACAGCAAAACCACAATGAAATTGTCCAGTTTCATCCTAATACAAACCTGAAGGACATTTCCCCTGTTTTTAAGGCAAGGAAATTGAGGCTAAAATTCCAGTTAAGATAGCAGCAGAATTAACAGATGGATTTATTTGACTTCAAGTCCCAAGTGTTTTAGCCCACACATCTCATTAAAGAGTCTTAGAAATTTGGTTTTTCATCCTTATTTATTACAGTAGACTCTGTTAACTGGAACTCAAACAACCATCACTCTCAAGTAACTGGCAGAAAAATTGCAGAAGTAATACTACATTTTTCCGGCATGGGTACTGGTTAACTGAGGGTGTACTGTAGCTCACTTATTTCCTCCTAACCAGTGCTGAGAAGGAAGTGCATTTCACTTACCCTCAGAATCTCTCACCCCCACCACTCCACCCAGTTTGTGGCAGAAGTACAAGTAGCAAAAACAGCATTAAAATCAAAACAAATACAAAAACTCAGCAGACAGCCTGGCCAAGACAAAGAGAGACAAATAACTTTTTCCTCCAAATAAGAAAAGTTATGAAGAACTACCTGCCCAAGACTTAAAGTAGGATGCTTCTGATTGTTCTGATGGCAACAGTTTGACCAGGCAAAACAAAGTTGGCAGCCAAGAGCAATATGCATGTATATCCGTAACAGTCTCCCTTACTAGTTTCCCTCCTTCAACAAAAATACTTTAGCATTCAGATTGGGCAGATTCTGTGATTAAATAATAGTTTTCAACCAGAGCTGCTTCTGTCTCCATAACGCACCTACTCTTATCTATTGTATTTGCAGCTTTCCATGCACATACTATTTTTCTGTCACTTAATTACAACTATTATGTCTTGCCCATATAATTTTCTTTTCAATATGTCATCATTGGTTTAAAAATGGTCCAATATCAAATGATTTCAACTGCACCCTTAGAAAACATATAATCTAAATGTTGAGAGAAATAAGTAAAAATAAAATACACATTAATGAGCAAGGTTCTGAAGTTACTGGGAAAGATTTAACTATTTAGTACATAGTAAGAAGTGCTGTTAAGTAGTGAAAACTAATAAAATTCAAAAGGTAGTAATAAGTAGGTAGAAAAAAATTTTCTTGTAGAAGCTTTTCAGAACCAACACTATATTACGGTTCTGCCATAGAATTTTGAGTTACATCAAAATCTAGAAAGGGTTAAAAAACACTGCTAACTATTTGGAGTCTTGGAGTCTGCTAACATCTTGAAGTCTGGTGGCTGATAAATTACAATCTCCCTTCTTTTCAACAAAATTTGATATCTTTATATAGGTTTCAACTATGCCCACAGAAAAATCACCTCATTCTCTGATTTATCCAGTATAAAAACTAGACTTTTTTCCCATTATGTTTCAAGCATCTACAACAATTTCATTTTATAAACAACAAATTTTTTTCCTCTTTAGAAATATAATGCTAAAAATCTACCAGGTATATAAAGCTTTTATAAACAGGTCGCAGATCCAATTTTTTTTTAATAAAATATTTTAACAATAAAATGCTTTTAAAAACTTTACTGTGGGGAAGCCGGGATGGCTCAGTGGGTTAAGCGCTCACTTTGCAGCGCCGGGGACTGGGGATCCAGTTCAGCTCTCTCTCTGTCTTTGTATCTCTCTTTCTCTCTCTCTCTTCCTCTGTCAAAAATAATAAATAAGTAAGTAAATAAATAAATAAATAAAATTTAAAAAAAACAAACCAACTTTACTGAGATTTATGCATTCTAAAGAGAACTACAAAAAAAAATAAAAGGCTCAAAAATGTAGAGGAATGAAATGGTTGGGAACAATAATGAGCACTGTTCACCTACATTAATTCAGTCAACAAACACTTATTGATTGCCTACTTTGTCCAGAGCTGCACTAGCTAGATATTGGGAATACAAACATTGATGGCACAGTCTTACCTTGAGAAAATATATCTGAAGAAACAACACGTGAAAAAATAGTACTACAGAATTATCTGATACTACCATAAAAAAGTTTTAAAAGAACAATTTTGAAGCGCAGATCAGAGAACTTTCTATAGTATTAATACCTAATACAGTCTTCCATTAAATTATGTAGAAATTCTGAATAAAAATGTATAACAATTGCTATAATAAGTATCAATCTCAAAGAGAGATCCCTGCACTTTCATGTTCACTGAAGCATTATTTGCAATAGCTAAAATCTGGAAACAATCTAAATGTCCATCAGTGTATGAATGAATAAAGAAAATGTAGGGGAAGCCGGGATGGCTCAGCGGGTTGAGCACTCATTTTGCAGCCCCAAGGACCGAGGATCAAATCCCAGCCTCAGCCCATGAGGACCCATATGCTGAACTGGAGTGTGCTGCCCATGCAGGAGGCCCCCAGTTTGGTTCTCACCCTCTCGTTTGGCCCTTGGCTGGGGGGGGGTGTGTGCCTCCCATGCAGGAGGCCCCCAGCCCAGTTCCTGCCCTGAATGGCCCCTACTCACCCTGTGTGGAACAAAACCATATCAAAAACTGATGACATACAACTATGGAGACTGCTCTGGGCCCTCCCCCTCCTCTCTGTCTCTCTCTGTCTCTGTCTCTTTCAATCTGTGTCAAAAAATAAAATAAATCTTAAAAAAATAAAGAAAATGTAGTATATGCATACAATGGAATATTATTCAGCCTTAAAAAAGGAAATCCTGACATTTGAACAACATGGATGTACTTGGAGAACATTATGCTAAGCACAATAAATCAGACACATAGAGATAAATAATATATGATCTCACTTATATGTGAAATTTAAAATAGTCAAACTCATAGAAGCAGATATCAGTATGTTGGTTGCCAGGGGCTGGGAGTGTGGAAGGACTGGGGAGATGATGGGCAAAGGGAATGCAGTTTATTATGCAAGATGAGTAAGTACTAGATATTTACCATACAGCATAGTGCCTATTGCTAACAATACTCTTATCATCTACTTAAAATATCCTAAGAGGTTAGATAAAATAATAATAAATAATAAAAATAAGAGGGACAGGAGAAAACTTTGGGTGGTGATGAATATGCCTTTGGCTTTAATGGTGTTGCTTTCAAAGGTGTACACTTATCCTCAAACTCATCAATTATATGTATTAAATATGTACAGGGGAAGCTGGGATGGCTCAGTGGGTTAAACGTTCGCTTTGCAGCCCCAGGGACCAAGGATCGAATCCTGGCCCTGGCCTGTGCGGACCCACATGCTGAACTGGGGAGGGCCCCCAGTTTGGTTCTCACTGGGGTGAGACCCTGGCCCAGTTCCTGCCCTCTGCAGCCCCTCGCCCACCTGTGGAATGAAACTATGTGGAAAAACCAATGATGTGCAACTATGGAGACTGCTCTGGTCCTCCCCCTTCTCTCTGCCTCTGTCTCTGTACCTTTCTCTCTCTCTGTCAAAAACAATAAAAATAAATCTTAAAAAAAAAATATGTACAGCTTT
>PVKE010022932.1:0-25121 GCA_004027555.1 Craseonycteris thonglongyai
TCTGTACTACAAAGCCTCAGTAATCAAAACAGCTTGGTACTGGCAGAAAAACAGGCACATGGACCAATGGAATAGAATTGAAAACCCAGAAATAAACCCACAAATTTATGGACAGATTATTTTTGATAAAGGATCAAAAAATATACTGTGGGGAAAAGAAAGCCTCTTTAGTAAATGGTGCTGGGAAAACTGGAAAACCTATTTTTTAATATATTTTTATTTATTTATTTTTGACAGGGAAAGAGATACAGAGACATAGACAGAGAGAGAACTGAACTGGGGGAGCTCCCAGTTCAGCACATGGTTCCACACGAGCCGGGGCCAGGATTCGATCCCCGGTCCCCGGCGCTGCAAAGTGAGCGCCCAACCCACTGAGCCATCCCGGCTTCCCCTATTTTTTAATTTAAAGATTTCTTTTATTGTTTGAGAGAAGTATGAGAGAGAGAGAAGGAAGGAGGGCTCAGAACAGTCTCCATAATTGCACATCATTCTTTGTGACATGGTTTCATTCCACAGGTGGATGTTAGGCCGTGCAGGGCAGGAACTAAATCAAGAGCCTCCCACAGGGGAGGCAAGAACCTTCTCCGCCAAGCCGTCCTGGTGGTTGTGCCACAGTTCAGCATACAAGGTTGCACAGGCCAGAGCCAGAAATCGAACCCCGTACCTCATGATTGCAAGGCAAGTGCTCAACTACTGAGCTATCCCAGCATCCCCACCTTCCCTATTATTGTCTTTCTTTAGTACATTTGCCACAATTAATGAACTAGTAGTGATATATTATTACCAAAAGTCCACAGTTTATTCATATTTCCCTATTTTTTTACTCAATCCCTTTCTGTGGTTGCAGGATCCCATTCATGATTCATTACATTTAGTTATGTCTGTCTCCTTAGGTTTCATTTGACAATGAGTTTCTCAGACTTTCCTTGTTTTTTGATGACCTTGACAGTTTGCTAAGCATTGGTCAAATATTTTGTAGAATGGCGTTCTAGTGGAATTTGTCTGATATTTTTCTCATGATTAGACTGGTGTTGAGTTTGGGAAAAGACCACATAGTGTGTCATTTTCACTACATCATGCCAAAGGTATACATAATCATCAAGAACTAATCACTGCTGATATTCATTCACCTTAGTCACCTGGCTGAGGTAGTGTTTGCTAGGTTTCTCTCCTGTAAAATTACTCTTCTTTTTCACCTCTTTTCCATACTGTACTATTTGGAAAGAAGTCATCATGCTCAGCCATATTTAAGAAAGGGCAGTCATGATTCAACTCCTTGAGGATGGAATAGTTACATAAATCATTTGGAATGCTTCTACAAGAGAGATTAATCTCTTCTTTCCCCAGCCCCATCACCTTTTATTTATTCCATCCTTGATTTATATCATTATGGACTTATAGATGTATTTCCTGAGGAAAGCTGTTTTAAATCTTTTCTAGGTTTTTTAGTTAAATGTTGGGTTAATTTATTTCCTACATGTTGATAATAAAAATATTTAACACTATGCACTGACTCCACTTTATACATGTATTATATATACATGTTATATTTGTATACATTATATTATATATTTACACATCACACTATATATTTGTACATATATATTTGTGTCACTTATTCTTTCTTTAGTAGTACTTAATCTGCTTAATCTAAATAGCAGTTTTTAGTTTGAATTGTGTATTTCACTTTTTAAAGATTTGATTGAGAGGAGAGGGAGAGGACAGGAAGAGGTGCCCAGAGCAGTCTCCATAGTTGTACATCACTAGTTGTGACATAATTTCATTCCACACAGGTGGATGCTGAGCCACATGGGGTGGGAACCAAATTGGGGGCCTCTCGCATTAGAGGTGAGAACCTTCGCTGCCATCCCAGTGGTTACCAGTTGTGCCACAGTCCTGCATATGGGTTTGCAGGGCCGGGGCCAGGACTCGATCCCTGGACCTCACAGTTGCAAGGCAAGCTCTCAACCTGCTGAGCTATCCCAGCTTCCACTGTATTTAATTTTTAAGAGTTCTATTTGGTTGATTTTTAAACATATCTGGTCATTTTTTTATAGTCTGTTGTTGCTTATTCACATTTCTATCTTCTCTTTAAGTGAATATGAAAGGTTTAAATATTTCACCCAGCTATTTTATATTCCATAACCAATAATTCCAATATCTGTAGTACTGAAAGGGGAGCTTAATCTATTCAAAATATTCTAAAGCTAAAAGATAACTCCGTATCTATGGTCTGATCCATTCAGTTGCCTTTATAACTCTGCAAGTGTAGTATTGTTTACCTCATTATCAAATTCTTGAAGGAAACTTGACTTATACTTGTATTCTCTTTGCATATATCTTTGTTCTACTTTATTATGTTACACAGTGCTGAAAATTCCTTAATAATTATGTCCTTTAATTTTTTATTTCTAATAAATTTTCATTATGTATTTTGATGCTATTTGGACTTAAATTTCATTTTTGTGCTCGATTGTAACTTTTATCAATATGAAATGGTTCTTTATCAGTTAAGGGTTTTTGTTCTGCTTGCTTTAAATTCTTAGTCCAGTATTAATGTCACTTCTGATTTCTGGAGAGTTAATGTAGCAAGCATGCCTTTCAGTCAAACTTAAATCCAAATTCAAATTATGGCTCTGTACTAGATTTATTACTTTTTAGTAATCTCTCTGAACTTGTTTTCTTCTCTGTAGACTGAAGTTAATATTAGTAATGCCGGCCTCATATACTTATAAAAATAAATTATTGTGTGAAAATTGCTTGGCTAATGGTAAACACTCAAGCCACCATGATAGTTGTTTTTACTTCCCTGATGTAGCTGTGCCTTTTTTTCCCTTTCAATATGCGGTTTATTTTAGCATATCTTTTTTAAGTAGCGTATCATTAGCTTTGCAGTTTGAATCTATCTTTTTAAAAACAAAAATCTAAACAATGCTTTTCTTCCTCTACTTTATGCCCCATATTGGAGGTATAGTTTGATTTATTATTTTGTTTTACACTATTAGTTTATTCCTGCATATTTAAGTGGTTTCAACGTGAGACAGAAAAAGACGCTCTGAGAGCGCAAAGCTGTCCTGGCACGTTGCTGGGCCACGATGTTCAGCTGAACATTAACAATTCCTGAATCTCTTGACATCAGATGAGGTCACTGTGATCCTGATGCAGTGAAACAGACCAAAAGTCACAGTGTGAACCAGAAGCATGGCTCAGCACCCCCCTCTTGTGGTTAACATGAGCAACAGCTTCTATTTTCCCTTCCCCTACATCCTAAATTAACATTGATACCCAGTTGCGGAATTACTCCCACTTTTTGACACCACCCAATCCAAAAGAAACCCCTGCTCAACTGAGCCCTCCTTAAAATTACCTATGCAGGCTCAAACTCTTCTAAGAAGCCCCTTTCTTACACCTTCTTATTACTAAGAAGTACCTCCAAGGTGCGTGGCCTGTTGCTGCAGCAAGCCTCCCTCAGTAGCTGTAATTTTGACAACAGTCGTGTACTGGTGGTCTTTGACTGAGGGTATCAACAAATGATGGGCATGAGCATATGCTTTGCTGCAGAATTTCCTACCATGACGTCCCTAATTTTAAAGCTTGACCCACCTCTTTATGATCTGAGCATTTTAAATCCTGCCTCCCCACACCCTACACCTCTCTATAATAAGGTCCTTTGGAGAGTTCAACTGACCTCACCTACAAATAACACCACAGCTGAGTAATGAATTTGTGGGTGACAATCTCTCTAACTTAAAGTTTTCTATATTTAGTCCGTGTCTATTTTAGTGCTCCAATCTCTGCAATGTTTCACATGAAATATGGTGTACCGTCTTCGTGTGCAATCCTGGGCTTCCTGTTTATCACTTTCATCTACCTGCATGCATTCTACACAATTTCTGTCATTCAAGTTCAATAGAGTAAAACTCTCTGTGATTATTAACCATTTTTTACAGCCTTCAGTGAATATTTAAATGTTGCTACAATGATTTAGGTTTCCATGTAGTCTCTTCTAACCTATCCTCTTTTCTCATCTCCTCTCTTATGTCTTACAGACACCATGCAGTTGTTGCTTTTTAAGTTTTCTGCAATATATCTGAAAGAAGTTTTTTTCCTCCACATGCTGAGAACACTTTTCTTCATATACTACAGATTCTCCCACAGGCCTGTGACTGTATTTTTAAGTCATATCTCAATGTAAAAACATATGTTCAAGCCCAATGTTGGAAAATAAGAATGCACCAATTACCTTCAGCCCCCTCACAGTACACTCAGCAGCAGGTGGTTGTTGGTTCCCTTTCTGAAGTTCAAGAACACTTGAGTCTCCCGGCCCAGTTCAGGAAGGACCACATGGGACTGTGGTTTGTTCACCAAACAAGACAGATACAATAGTACTAAAGTTTGCTTGGAACAAGTTTTCTTTTTCCTTTACTATAAAAATAGCCCCTTTGCACACATTATAATAGAAATAAAAGCTAGTGATTTTCAGGTAATACAGACATAAAGAACTTAAAATTATCCATAATGCTACCACCAGCATGAACGCTTTCATTCATATAGCAAACTAGGAGATATACCGTTTGCTGAAAAGGAATGATAAACAAAACAGAAAAAGATCTTTCCTCTTGGGATTTACACTTCAGTGGAAGGGAAGCACAATAATTAGTCATTCAAAGAAGTTAAAATTGCAAGCAGGAAAGCATTTTAAGGAGGGAGACAAGATCCTAACCAGGGACTGGTCAGAAGTCAGGATTCCCTGAGAAAGTGTCAATGAACTCAGACACAAGACACTATTCTAATTAATCTTTATCAGATATAGTTATATGCCTCATTTCAACCCTAGTGTTTTACAGTTTTGTTTTCCTTTTAAAATCACGAATAGGTTTGGCATCTTCAAAGAACCACCTTGTGGACTAATTGATCAGTTCTCGTTTTTCGAGGATTGCAAACCCTCTTATGCCTAAGGACTTTAAAGGGCTACAGTGAGGGTCATAACTAGTCAGGTTCATCTTGCCTCTTGTATCCACCCACTCCTCATGTCAAGACAAAAAGTACTTGAGGGAAAAAGCACATAAAACAGATGTATACTTAATATGGTTGCAAGTTTCAAGGGGAGGAAATCAGACAAAAACCAAGTGTGGGCATGCTTGCTGTACCTCTTGTCACTTGCCCACGGCGAACACTCCTCCCACAGAGGGTCCTCTGAATATCACCATTCCCTTTGATAACTGTAAACATGGTGTAGCTTAAAAGACTGCACTTTATCACAATGTAAGAAGGAAGAAATAAACTCACTTGTTTCTATTACTGCTGCTGCTACTATTCATTTTATGCTAAATTCTTACTTAAAATTTAATTATGGCCTTATATAATAGAGTGGACGTTTCTTGTTTTTGCCACTGCCCCCACCAATTTCCATTTCCAGCTTCCTAATAGCACCCTGAATTTCCAACCCTCCCACAATTCTCAGCCCTGTGCTTTTACACCCAATACCAAAGATGTCCCAAGAAAAGACGTTATAGTCACTAATGAGATGTTTCTAGGGCTTCTAGAAAAAGACATGTTCTTTTAGCTTGTTTGTGGCCAGGATAAGGGCCTGAGAATCTAAATGTGGGATGGCGGAGGCTGCTACATAGAGTCTGAAGGCAAAAAACCAATACTGGAGAAGGCAGAGTACAGATGAGTCCTTGATGACATTGTGAGCAGCTCAATTTTGATACAAAGCCAGGGCAACCAAAGGCCAGTCTTTTTTTTGCTTGCCACTTTCAACTAGGTTTCTGTCTGATGCGTCTGTTAAATTCCTGATGAATATACTATATAAATACTTTCTTACCTTAGCAAGTTTAGTCTGAAGTGACAACTACACAAATACTTTTTAATAAAGAAATGCATTTCAATGAGCAGAAAATTTATGCTCTGTGTACTTTACCATGGATGACATTCTTCAATTAAGAAAAAATGCCATTGTATACAGAAAGTCATCAATATACACATCATAGTATTTTCCAATTTAAAAAGTTTATCATATAGTTCATCAGATCATAGTTCCAGGCTCAACTGAGGACAAAAGCTACTCTAAAGCAACTTGTTCTGGGTGGTGAGCACATAATGCAATGCATAGATGATGTAATGTAGAACTGTACACCTGGAAACCATGTAGTTAGTTGTTGCCAACCAATGTCACCCAAAAAAATTTTACCAAAAAAAAGGTACAGCAACTTGTACCCAGGAGGCAGCTCATCTAAATAGACCTTGGAGCTTGTTGTTGAAACTTCAAGAAAAACATGACTCTTATTCAGAGGCGGCTTACAGTCTATAAGGTATACAAGATAAAGTCATATATGGAATTCTAAAAGTGAGGATGGGTAAAAGAAATAAAGTTACGGTTGAGACTAAATTTGATTTGTTGGCATAAAAAGCAAGCATTTATGAGAGCCAGAAAATTCAGGTGAAAAAAATCCCTTAAAAATCAGTCATACTCAGTGATAGTGGTAGAGAATCACAATCATTTAAGAAACAAAATGCACTTTGCTGTTATGCTCAAACTAAGGAATTTTATTTGTTGGCTTTACACCTTAAATAATATCTGATACAAAGGAAGAGTTTCCACTGATTCCAAATTAATCTTTCTAAAGTTTACTTGTTGGAGGAAGAACATTCTTATGCTCAACACAAAATACCTTTTTCATAGCCTTTAGCAAATCTTAAGAGTTAACCAAAAAATAAAAATAGTAATAATAATAATAATAATTCTCAGGTCAAATATTAACTACAAATAGTTATATTTCCTTAAAATGTATGCCGTGGAGTTGAAAAATCAAAAGTAAACTGTAAACTTTCTGTGGTTTGGCTGGAAGTGGAAGTTCATTTCATGATGATTCAATGTCTTCTAATACATACTTCTGATAGATTTCATAAATTTCCGCACAGTAAATCCATTTACTAACATTTCAAAGGGAAAGCTGACCTTTTAAAATGAAAGTGCAATATTAGGTTTTTTTTGCCCGTTGGCAACTTGAAATTTTCACAGGGATTATGATTAATACTTCTTTGCAGCTGATTATAGCTTTAATTTTTCTCTCTCATTAAAAAAAAAATATCAATTGCATTCTTCTTTAACTGAATAACTGGATTCTTTAAAAACAGAGGTTAGCTATTTTCTTGCATTTGTAAACATGGTCAAATTCTGACGCTTCATTGTTTTATCTGTAAAGGAGAAATATATTATTTGCTATAGTTTAACCAATCACATTATAAGAACAATAACAAAAGAAAAATGGCAGTGAAACAAACATTACACTAACATGAAACCTTTTTTTTTCCTGCCACTGTCTTCTTTCCCTAGTTATGCTATTTCTGAGATTAACTATAATCTCTCCATTATTTTCCATAAGAAACTGTATCTTGTTTTTAGAATGCTCTTTTATAAAGAATGCTTTGACAGATTAAATGTGACACTGATGACAATGGTATTAGATTATATTTATTGACTCTTTAAATGTGACAATGACTATGCTAAGTCTAAAGATCATTCCATTTCACAACTCCAGGAGGTAGATTCTATTACCCTATTTTTATAGAAGAATAAACTGGAGGGGAAATGTACATGTGCTGCTAGAAAATCAGTGGAGCAGTCACACAAATTTGGGCGGTTTATCTCCAGAGCCTTTTACATGATACATGTATAAATGAGTTTTGATGCAACCTAAAGCCTTATGTTCAAAGTACACACCTAATAGATTTTATGCAGAAAATAATTACATAACCTAATAAGTAACCAATAACCCCCCTTTTAAATATACAATATCTGTACGTTTTATATTAATCATGACAGTGTGGAAGAAAATTTCAAATAGTGAAATTTTCTGGTTCATTTCTGGCTATTTTCTCCAAAACTTGACCGCACCTCGTATTATATAATATGTTCAGTTCAGAAACATTATCAACATGTTAACTGAACTTTTTGAATGAATCATTTCAAATGCCCTAAGAGCCAGTTAAACAAAATTTTAAAAAGAACTTTTTCATTAAATGAAATTACTATCCCTAATTCATTTGAATCTTAAAGTCTGCATTTTTGTAATTTAATTACTTACAGATTTTTTTCAATGGATTTCCTTTTATTTTGAGCAATATTACTAAGAAAATAGTCTGGAAGGCTCACTGTAGGAAGTTCTAAGACCAAACATTTTCTTCCCATCTTTCAATTTTAATATAATTTTTTAAATGTTGTTCTAACAAACTGTGTTCCCATTAAGGCATAAAATCTCAGTAATCATTCTTAAAAAGTAGAAAAAGAAAGAACATCATAACCACGGATACATAATCAGTTGCTTTAAAATACCTCAGTTACTACACCAGCAGCTATCGTGGAACCACTATAACGCAGCATAAATCTCCCCAGCTCTTTAAAGTCTTTGTATAGCTCTAGAGCAATTGGTCTTTGTGTCTGTAACTCCACCAATGCATTCTGGCCTTTAGTCAACAATCTACCAAGGGGGAAAAAAAAAGGAACAAATGGATATCCAATACAGGTGAATAAATATAACAACCTGAAAAATAAATATTTAACCCTCAATCAACATACCAACTTAAGTCTTTCAAAAGCTTAAAAAGTAAAAAAAAAAAAAGAATTTTCTTAATATGAAATTATGCTTTGGAATTTTCTGAGTTAGTTGGAAAAAATGGTACAAATAATCACAGTTTTAAGAAATATTAGCTAGTTTATCAATCTACCTACCTACCTATCTATCTACCTATAGATATATAGATATGTTTAACCAATCTTCCAAATACAACTCTATCCCTTAAAGGACCCTATAACCTAATATATGCTCAAAGTCCCTCCACCAAAGACCTTCCTTTCATTTCCTCATGAAATTGAGAGGTTCAATTATCTAATAAAAATCTGAGGCACTTGCACTTTAAAGGAGGGATGCAATGCCCTAAGTCTTCCCTAGTACAATTCTAATTGGCAGATTACATGTTATGAAGCTATCTTCAGAAAGGATGATCTCCTAGTGCCAACAGACTACTCTGAATCTCTCCCCCTCCCTCCTCTGTTTTTCCTCAATAGGAATCGTAGTTCTTTACAGAGGTTCAGGGAAAAATCACATACGATTTCCACAATATGATGTTTGTAGGAAATAAAGGGCATTGAGAATGGACCTGATTATAAACAGGTTCATACATATAAGCAAGGAAATCAAAATCCTTGTACATGGGCCCCACCCATTCTTACTAAAAGAGATAGAACCCAAAAGGGGGCATTTTGAAAATGTTCTAGAATTTAATTTTGATGTGCTCTAGAAGGATAGAGGACAGCAATCATAAATTCACCTTCTGAAAAATTAGTTCAGGGACAGACAGAATAAGCCAACAAGTTTCTAAAAAAAAGTATTCCAAAATTTCCAAATATTGGTTTTAGACAATTTCAGCCCAATGTCTCATTCCTTGAGAAAGAGAGCATCTAATATAATCATAGTTTGTGCTTAGTTTCTATAAAGTTTAATTCCATTCTACATAAAGCAATCGAGTCTATAATGTGCCCTTAGTGGCCATGAAAGGAAAAAGCCAAATGGTGCTGGTACAAAAAAAGAAAAAAGGACTAAGTCACAAACAAGGTGAGAGGGAAAACTAACTGAAGAATGTATTAAGATCTAACATCACTGAACTAGGACTTTGTAGAGGGAGCAAGAAGGGGAAAATTCAGGATTAGATAGGATCAGCCAATTTCAGATTGAGAACTCTCCAATTCACTTGTTTAGGTCAAACAACTGGGTCTTGCCAAAAAGAATATAATTTATGTAAACCACCTGATGGGGTTCGAATTCTGCCTCTGCTACTTGCTAGCTTTGTGACTCGAACATGTTTTACGCAACCTCTCTGCACCTTAGTTTCCTTATCTGAAAAATGGGAAAATGGATAGTAGTATACTTGCTTCACATGGTGCCTGAGAATATAAAACATATGAAAGCATTAACGACAGAGCCTAGAAAATAGTGGTCCTCAAGAAATGTTAGTCATTAGTTACACTTCTCAGAACATCATGGCAGACACTCAATGCTAGAAGCGATAAATTCTGATTAAAAATAAAAAACTATCTTTAAGAGAGATTAAGTAGCCCTTTCTCCCTAACGAAGAAACTGCCATGGGTTTAGAGCAGTGTGAAGGTTCAATCTCCACCTGCAGCCAACCCATTAACCCACTACCTACCTATCGCCTTTTACACAGGTGCAAATGAGGAGGAACACAGAAGGACTGAAAAAAGGGGATTTTGGGTGGGATTCCCCATAGGGTTGAAGTGAGGAAAACCCCACAGCTGAAGCAGCCAAGCCAAACTGTGGTTAGTCTTTAGTTGAATTAGGGTAAGAAACTTAAGCTCTCAGGAAGTACCTCCTTTGAAAAATCTCAACCTTGTCCCAGCCAAGAAGAATTGTTCCCACCTACGACTGGATATTAATGGTGATCAAAGGGGACCAAGCTGATGGTGATCACCTCACCTTCAGGCTCCAGGTGGACTTCCAGCAGAAGGAAAATACTTTCTGGGTGGTAATAAAACAAGGAGCTGTAGCTCCCACAGGGTGTGAAAGTGAACACACAGTTCACTTTCTTCCTGGAGTATCCTTAGCACAGGGAAGGATTCTCATTAAGGAGATTTAAATATTTGTTTTTGTATCTGTTTCAAATCTAATCCTTGGAAAAAATGATTTCTGGAACAAGTACAAATAGATTTCACTTGCCACCAAAAGGAATATAACACAAATGAATTAAACTGTAAGAAATTTGCTTAAATTGGTAGTATGTATTATTCATGCATTAAAACACTCACTTAGGCTTCTTCTTGGTGACTTCACCTGTGCTTTTGTTTAAGACACTAATCAATCGTTTAATAACAGCAGGTTCACTGACAGTCTGGTAGTGTAACAGCACCTAAAACAAAACATTGTAACACTAAAAAAACTGCTTACCATAGTATCTCCAACCTAGTATTTTGGTGCTCACATTTAATATTAAACTCTGCACTTAACTACCTGGAGTCTCTCTAAGTTGTCTCTTTGAAGTCTTACCACTCTAATCAGGTTGTTCTTTAACATACTAGCGGGAAAAAAAGTCATAGGAGGCAATTCAACTATCTCCTCCGCCACTTACTGTGTAATTTTTAGTGAATTACATAACTTTCCTTACATAGTTGTGATGAGAATTAAATAGGATCAGAGACAGTGCCTGGTATAGTAGATTTTCAACAAATGTGAATTATTTCATCATAAAAATGAGGGAAGGGGAATCCTGAGATATTCAGTAGGAATTAATGAATTCGCTGTTGGATAATGAGAATAAAGTATTATATGGGAGTGGTGAGTGTTCAAATCCTGACTTCACCCTTCCCAGCTGTATGATTTAGGGCAGGGGTGTCAAACTGGTGGCCCGGGGGCCGCATGTAATTTTTTGTGGCCCACAATGTTCTGGAATAAAATGAAAACAGAAAAAATTGTTATAAAGAAAACAGCGCTTAGGGGAGAATGAGGCAATACTGTACACACAATTCCCTCATTAACCCTTGAACTACTGAAGATGAGTATACACGTGGCCCAGTGCCTTTCCTAGGGGCCTGTGGGCGTGTATAAACGTGCTGACTCAATTCCGGCAACGTTTGTAAATGTGATGTGGCCCGCGTGAATCTTGCCTGTTGCACCAAATGGCCCGTGTTTTAATTGAGTTTGACACCCCTGATTTAGGGCAAGTCTTTTAACAACACTTCATCCCCAACATCCCCAGCCTTCAGGATCCTTATCACTAAAACATCTTAAAGTATTGCCTAGCCACTTAAATGGTAAACATTCAGTTCATTGATGGCCTTATATATTAGCTATTATTGTTCATGTTTCATATTTAAGAAAACTTAAAATCAAAAAGGCTAAAAGTACGTTCATATGGTATGTGTCAGAGATGAATTTTATGCTAAGGTTAACTGGAGTCAGACTGACTGTCCTCCATTCAAATTATAAGTACTGAGTGTGCACTATATCTATAGCTTGGATCAAACACCCAGAAAATGGCAAAGCTATCAACGTTTAGTTGGCTTGTAAATACCACTTTACACTATTTGCCTGAAGGAATACTGACATTTCTACTCAGGAATTTGCTGGCTAAAACAGTTTGAACATTCAGAAAACAGAAAAACAGGGGGACCTGTGGATGCACCATCCTAGACTTAGGAACTTTCTAAAACCTGAGTCATTCAATTAGCACTTTCTTTTCTAGTTCTGCCTACTTCTCTCTTTACTCATTGTTACAAGAGTAGTCCAGGACAATCATCTCTCATCTGATATATGGGCTGCTTCCTGGTCTCTCTGATAGCACTCCTGTCCTTGTATAATATAACCCATTCTTCATATGGCTACCAGACTGCGATTCTAAAATACAAATTTAATGGTATGTCTCTGCTATTTAAAACCATGGAAACTAATTCTACCCAAAGGCATCAATGCCCTGCCCTTCACAATCTAACCCTTGCTGATCTCTCCAGCCTCATCTTTCTCCATCCTCTCTTGCACTCTATGCTCCAGGCATAGAGTGCAAGAGAGGATGGAGAAAGATGAGGCTGGAGAGATCAGCAAGGGTTAGATTGTGAAGGGCAGGGCATTGATGCCTTTGGGTAGAATTAGTTTCCATGGTTTTAAATAGCAGAGACATACCATTAAATTTGTATTTTAGAATCGCAGTCTGGTAGCCATATGAAGAATGGGTTATATTATACAAGGACAGGAGTGCTATCAGAGAGACCAGGAAGCAGCCCATATATCAGATGAGAGATGATTGTCCTGGACTACTCTTGTAACAATGAGTAAAGAGAGAAGTAGGCAGAACTAGAAAAGAAAGTGCTAATTGAATGACTCAGGTTTTAGAAAGTTCCTAAGTCTAGGATGGTGCATCCACAGGTCCCCCTGTTTTTCTGTTTTCTGAATGTTCAAACTGTTTTAGCCAGCAAATTCCTGAGTAGAAATGTCAGTATTCCTTCAGGCAAATAGTGTAAAGTGGTATTTACAAGCCAACTAAACGTTGATAGCTTTGCCATTTTCTGGGTGTTTGATCCAAGCTATAGATATAGTGCACACTCAGTACTTATAATTTGAATGGAGGACAGTCAGTCTGACTCCAGTTAACCTTAGCATAAAATTCATCTCTGACACATACCATATGAACGTACTTTTAGCCTTTTTGATTTTAAGTTTTCTTAAATATGAAACATGAACAATAATAGCTAATATATAAGGCCATCAATGAACTGAATGTTTACCATTTAAGTGGCTAGGCAATACTTTAAGATGTTTTAGTGATAAGGATCCTGAAGGCTGGGGATGTTGGGGATGAAGTGTTGTTAAAAGACTTGCCCTAAATCAGGGGTGTCAAACTCAATTAAAACACGGGCCATTTGGTGCAACAGGCAAGATTCACGCGGGCCACATCACATTTACAAACGTTGCCGGAATTGAGTCAGCACGTTTATACACGCCCACAGGCCCCTAGGAAAGGCACTGGGCCACGTGTATACTCATCTTCAGTAGTTCAAGGGTTAATGAGGGAATTGTGTGTACAGTATTGCCTCATTCTCCCCTAAGCGCTGTTTTCTTTATAACAATTTTTTCTGTTTTCATTTTATTCCAGAACATTGTGGGCCACAAAAAATTACATGCGGCCCCCGGGCCACCAGTTTGACACCCCTGCCCTAAATCATACAGCTGGGAAGGGTGAAGTCAGGATTTGAACACTCACCACTCCCATATAATACTTTATTCTCATTATCCAACAGCGAATTCATTAATTCCTACTGAATATCTCAGGATTCCCCTTCCCTCATTTTTATGATGAAATAATTCACATTTGTTGAAAATCTACTATACCAGGCACTGTCTCTGATCCTATTTAATTCTCATCACAACTATGTAAGGAAAGTTATGTAATTCACTAAAAATTACACAGTAAGTGGCGGAGGAGATAGTTGAATTGCCTCCTATGACTTTTTTTCCCGCTAGTATGTTAAAGAACAACCTGATTAGAGTGGTAAGACTTCAAAGAGACAACTTAGAGAGACTCCAGGTAGTTAAGTGCAGAGTTTAATATTAAATGTGAGCACCAAAATACTAGGTTGGAGATACTATGGTAAGCAGTTTTTTTAGTGTTACAATGTTTTGTTTTAGGTGCTGTTACACTACCAGACTGTCAGTGAACCTGCTGTTATTAAACGATTGATTAGTGTCTTAAACAAAAGCACAGGTGAAGTCACCAAGAAGAAGCCTAAGTGAGTGTTTTAATGCATGAATAATACATACTACCAATTTAAGCAAATTTCTTACAGTTTAATTCATTTGTGTTATATTCCTTTTGGTGGCAAGTGAAATCTATTTGTACTTGTTCCAGAAATCATTTTTTCCAAGGATTAGATTTGAAACAGATACAAAAACAAATATTTAAATCTCCTTAATGAGAATCCTTCCCTGTGCTAAGGATACTCCAGGAAGAAAGTGAACTGTGTGTTCACTTTCACACCCTGTGGGAGCTACAGCTCCTTGTTTTATTACCACCCAGAAAGTATTTTCCTTCTGCTGGAAGTCCACCTGGAGCCTGAAGGTGAGGTGATCACCATCAGCTTGGTCCCCTTTGATCACCATTAATATCCAGTCGTAGGTGGGAACAATTCTTCTTGGCTGGGACAAGGTTGAGATTTTTCAAAGGAGGTACTTCCTGAGAGCTTAAGTTTCTTACCCTAATTCAACTAAAGACTAACCACAGTTTGGCTTGGCTGCTTCAGCTGTGGGGTTTTCCTCACTTCAACCCTATGGGGAATCCCACCCAAAATCCCCTTTTTTCAGTCCTTCTGTGTTCCTCCTCATTTGCACCTGTGTAAAAGGCGATAGGTAGGTAGTGGGTTAATGGGTTGGCTGCAGGTGGAGATTGAACCTTCACACTGCTCTAAACCCATGGCAGTTTCTTCGTTAGGGAGAAAGGGCTACTTAATCTCTCTTAAAGATAGTTTTTTATTTTTAATCAGAATTTATCGCTTCTAGCATTGAGTGTCTGCCATGATGTTCTGAGAAGTGTAACTAATGACTAACATTTCTTGAGGACCACTATTTTCTAGGCTCTGTCGTTAATGCTTTCATATGTTTTATATTCTCAGGCACCATGTGAAGCAAGTATACTACTATCCATTTTCCCATTTTTCAGATAAGGAAACTAAGGTGCAGAGAGGTTGCGTAAAACATGTTCGAGTCACAAAGCTAGCAAGTAGCAGAGGCAGAATTCGAACCCCATCAGGTGGTTTACATAAATTATATTCTTTTTGGCAAGACCCAGTTGTTTGACCTAAACAAGTGAATTGGAGAGTTCTCAATCTGAAATTGGCTGATCCTATCTAATCCTGAATTTTCCCCTTCTTGCTCCCTCTACAAAGTCCTAGTTCAGTGATGTTAGATCTTAATACATTCTTCAGTTAGTTTTCCCTCTCACCTTGTTTGTGACTTAGTCCTTTTTTCTTTTTTTGTACCAGCACCATTTGGCTTTTTCCTTTCATGGCCACTAAGGGCACATTATAGACTCGATTGCTTTATGTAGAATGGAATTAAACTTTATAGAAACTAAGCACAAACTATGATTATATTAGATGCTCTCTTTCTCAAGGAATGAGACATTGGGCTGAAATTGTCTAAAACCAATATTTGGAAATTTTGGAATACTTTTTTTTAGAAACTTGTTGGCTTATTCTGTCTGTCCCTGAACTAATTTTTCAGAAGGTGAATTTATGATTGCTGTCCTCTATCCTTCTAGAGCACATCAAAATTAAATTCTAGAACATTTTCAAAATGCCCCCTTTTGGGTTCTATCTCTTTTAGTAAGAATGGGTGGGGCCCATGTACAAGGATTTTGATTTCCTTGCTTATATGTATGAACCTGTTTATAATCAGGTCCATTCTCAATGCCCTTTATTTCCTACAAACATCATATTGTGGAAATCGTATGTGATTTTTCCCTGAACCTCTGTAAAGAACTACGATTCCTATTGAGGAAAAACAGAGGAGGGAGGGGGAGAGATTCAGAGTAGTCTGTTGGCACTAGGAGATCATCCTTTCTGAAGATAGCTTCATAACATGTAATCTGCCAATTAGAATTGTACTAGGGAAGACTTAGGGCATTGCATCCCTCCTTTAAAGTGCAAGTGCCTCAGATTTTTATTAGATAATTGAACCTCTCAATTTCATGAGGAAATGAAAGGAAGGTCTTTGGTGGAGGGACTTTGAGCATATATTAGGTTATAGGGTCCTTTAAGGGATAGAGTTGTATTTGGAAGATTGGTTAAACATATCTATATATCTATAGGTAGATAGATAGGTAGGTAGGTAGATTGATAAACTAGCTAATATTTCTTAAAACTGTGATTATTTGTACCATTTTTTCCAACTAACTCAGAAAATTCCAAAGCATAATTTCATATTAAGAAAATTCTTTTTTTTTTTTTACTTTTTAAGCTTTTGAAAGACTTAAGTTGGTATGTTGATTGAGGGTTAAATATTTATTTTTCAGGTTGTTATATTTATTCACCTGTATTGGATATCCATTTGTTCCTTTTTTTTTCCCCCTTGGTAGATTGTTGACTAAAGGCCAGAATGCATTGGTGGAGTTACAGACACAAAGACCAATTGCTCTAGAGCTATACAAAGACTTTAAAGAGCTGGGGAGATTTATGCTGCGTTATAGTGGTTCCACGATAGCTGCTGGTGTAGTAACTGAGGTATTTTAAAGCAACTGATTATGTATCCGTGGTTATGATGTTCTTTCTTTTTCTACTTTTTAAGAATGATTACTGAGATTTTATGCCTTAATGGGAACACAGTTTGTTAGAACAACATTTAAAAAATTATATTAAAATTGAAAGATGGGAAGAAAATGTTTGGTCTTAGAACTTCCTACAGTGAGCCTTCCAGACTATTTTCTTAGTAATATTGCTCAAAATAAAAGGAAATCCATTGAAAAAAATCTGTAAGTAATTAAATTACAAAAATGCAGACTTTAAGATTCAAATGAATTAGGGATAGTAATTTCATTTAATGAAAAAGTTCTTTTTAAAATTTTGTTTAACTGGCTCTTAGGGCATTTGAAATGATTCATTCAAAAAGTTCAGTTAACATGTTGATAATGTTTCTGAACTGAACATATTATATAATACGAGGTGCGGTCAAGTTTTGGAGAAAATAGCCAGAAATGAACCAGAAAATTTCACTATTTGAAATTTTCTTCCACACTGTCATGATTAATATAAAACGTACAGATATTGTATATTTAAAAGGGGGGTTATTGGTTACTTATTAGGTTATGTAATTATTTTCTGCATAAAATCTATTAGGTGTGTACTTTGAACATAAGGCTTTAGGTTGCATCAAAACTCATTTATACATGTATCATGTAAAAGGCTCTGGAGATAAACCGCCCAAATTTGTGTGACTGCTCCACTGATTTTCTAGCAGCACATGTACATTTCCCCTCCAGTTTATTCTTCTATAAAAATAGGGTAATAGAATCTACCTCCTGGAGTTGTGAAATGGAATGATCTTTAGACTTAGCATAGTCATTGTCACATTTAAAGAGTCAATAAATATAATCTAATACCATTGTCATCAGTGTCACATTTAATCTGTCAAAGCATTCTTTATAAAAGAGCATTCTAAAAACAAGATACAGTTTCTTATGGAAAATAATGGAGAGATTATAGTTAATCTCAGAAATAGCATAACTAGGGAAAGAAGACAGTGGCAGGAAAAAAAAAGGTTTCATGTTAGTGTAATGTTTGTTTCACTGCCATTTTTCTTTTGTTATTGTTCTTATAATGTGATTGGTTAAACTATAGCAAATAATATATTTCTCCTTTACAGATAAAACAATGAAGCGTCAGAATTTGACCATGTTTACAAATGCAAGAAAATAGCTAACCTCTGTTTTTAAAGAATCCAGTTATTCAGTTAAAGAAGAATGCAATTGATATTTTTTTTTTAATGAGAGAGAAAAATTAAAGCTATAATCAGCTGCAAAGAAGTATTAATCATAATCCCTGTGAAAATTTCAAGTTGCCAACGGGCAAAAAAAACCTAATATTGCACTTTCATTTTAAAAGGTCAGCTTTCCCTTTGAAATGTTAGTAAATGGATTTACTGTGCGGAAATTTATGAAATCTATCAGAAGTATGTATTAGAAGACATTGAATCATCATGAAATGAACTTCCACTTCCAGCCAAACCACAGAAAGTTTACAGTTTACTTTTGATTTTTCAACTCCACGGCATACATTTTAAGGAAATATAACTATTTGTAGTTAATATTTGACCTGAGAATTATTATTATTATTATTACTATTTTTATTTTTTGGTTAACTCTTAAGATTTGCTAAAGGCTATGAAAAAGGTATTTTGTGTTGAGCATAAGAATGTTCTTCCTCCAACAAGTAAACTTTAGAAAGATTAATTTGGAATCAGTGGAAACTCTTCCTTTGTATCAGATATTATTTAAGGTGTAAAGCCAACAAATAAAATTCCTTAGTTTGAGCATAACAGCAAAGTGCATTTTGTTTCTTAAATGATTGTGATTCTCTACCACTATCACTGAGTATGACTGATTTTTAAGGGATTTTTTTCACCTGAATTTTCTGGCTCTCATAAATGCTTGCTTTTTATGCCAACAAATCAAATTTAGTCTCAACCGTAACTTTATTTCTTTTACCCATCCTCACTTTTAGAATTCCATATATGACTTTATCTTGTATACCTTATAGACTGTAAGCCGCCTCTGAATAAGAGTCATGTTTTTCTTGAAGTTTCAACAACAAGCTCCAAGGTCTATTTAGATGAGCTGCCTCCTGGGTACAAGTTGCTGTACCTTTTTTTTGGTAAAATTTTTTTGGGTGACATTGGTTGGCAACAACTAACTACATGGTTTCCAGGTGTACAGTTCTACATTACATCATCTATGCATTGCATTATGTGCTCACCACCCAGAACAAGTTGCTTTAGAGTAGCTTTTGTCCTCAGTTGAGCCTGGAACTATGATCTGATGAACTATATGATAAACTTTTTAAATTGGAAAATACTATGATGTGTATATTGATGACTTTCTGTATACAATGGCATTTTTTCTTAATTGAAGAATGTCATCCATGGTAAAGTACACAGAGCATAAATTTTCTGCTCATTGAAATGCATTTCTTTATTAAAAAGTATTTGTGTAGTTGTCACTTCAGACTAAACTTGCTAAGGTAAGAAAGTATTTATATAGTATATTCATCAGGAATTTAACAGACGCATCAGACAGAAACCTAGTTGAAAGTGGCAAGCAAAAAAAAGACTGGCCTTTGGTTGCCCTGGCTTTGTATCAAAATTGAGCTGCTCACAATGTCATCAAGGACTCATCTGTACTCTGCCTTCTCCAGTATTGGTTTTTTGCCTTCAGACTCTATGTAGCAGCCTCCGCCATCCCACATTTAGATTCTCAGGCCCTTATCCTGGCCACAAACAAGCTAAAAGAACATGTCTTTTTCTAGAAGCCCTAGAAACATCTCATTAGTGACTATAACGTCTTTTCTTGGGACATCTTTGGTATTGGGTGTAAAAGCACAGGGCTGAGAATTGTGGGAGGGTTGGAAATTCAGGGTGCTATTAGGAAGCTGGAAATGGAAATTGGTGGGGGCAGTGGCAAAAACAAGAAACGTCCACTCTATTATATAAGGCCATAATTAAATTTTAAGTAAGAATTTAGCATAAAATGAATAGTAGCAGCAGCAGTAATAGAAACAAGTGAGTTTATTTCTTCCTTCTTACATTGTGATAAAGTGCAGTCTTTTAAGCTACACCATGTTTACAGTTATCAAAGGGAATGGTGATATTCAGAGGACCCTCTGTGGGAGGAGTGTTCGCCGTGGGCAAGTGACAAGAGGTACAGCAAGCATGCCCACACTTGGTTTTTGTCTGATTTCCTCCCCTTGAAACTTGCAACCATATTAAGTATACATCTGTTTTATGTGCTTTTTCCCTCAAGTACTTTTTGTCTTGACATGAGGAGTGGGTGGATACAAGAGGCAAGATGAACCTGACTAGTTATGACCCTCACTGTAGCCCTTTAAAGTCCTTAGGCATAAGAGGGTTTGCAATCCTCGAAAAACGAGAACTGATCAATTAGTCCACAAGGTGGTTCTTTGAAGATGCCAAACCTATTCGTGATTTTAAAAGGAAAACAAAACTGTAAAACACTAGGGTTGAAATGAGGCATATAACTATATCTGATAAAGATTAATTAGAATAGTGTCTTGTGTCTGAGTTCATTGACACTTTCTCAGGGAATCCTGACTTCTGACCAGTCCCTGGTTAGGATCTTGTCTCCCTCCTTAAAATGCTTTCCTGCTTGCAATTTTAACTTCTTTGAATGACTAATTATTGTGCTTCCCTTCCACTGAAGTGTAAATCCCAAGAGGAAAGATCTTTTTCTGTTTTGTTTATCATTCCTTTTCAGCAAACGGTATATCTCCTAGTTTGCTATATGAATGAAAGCGTTCATGCTGGTGGTAGCATTATGGATAATTTTAAGTTCTTTATGTCTGTATTACCTGAAAATCACTAGCTTTTATTTCTATTATAATGTGTGCAAAGGGGCTATTTTTATAGTAAAGGAAAAAGAAAACTTGTTCCAAGCAAACTTTAGTACTATTGTATCTGTCTTGTTTGGTGAACAAACCACAGTCCCATGTGGTCCTTCCTGAACTGGGCCGGGAGACTCAAGTGTTCTTGAACTTCAGAAAGGGAACCAACAACCACCTGCTGCTGAGTGTACTGTGAGGGGGCTGAAGGTAATTGGTGCATTCTTATTTTCCAACATTGGGCTTGAACATATGTTTTTACATTGAGATATGACTTAAAAATACAGTCACAGGCCTGTGGGAGAATCTGTAGTATATGAAGAAAAGTGTTCTCAGCATGTGGAGGAAAAAAACTTCTTTCAGATATATTGCAGAAAACTTAAAAAGCAACAACTGCATGGTGTCTGTAAGACATAAGAGAGGAGATGAGAAAAGAGGATAGGTTAGAAGAGACTACATGGAAACCTAAATCATTGTAGCAACATTTAAATATTCACTGAAGGCTGTAAAAAATGGTTAATAATCACAGAGAGTTTTACTCTATTGAACTTGAATGACAGAAATTGTGTAGAATGCATGCAGGTAGATGAAAGTGATAAACAGGAAGCCCAGGATTGCACACGAAGACGGTACACCATATTTCATGTGAAACATTGCAGAGATTGGAGCACTAAAATAGACACGGACTAAATATAGAAAACTTTAAGTTAGAGAGATTGTCACCCACAAATTCATTACTCAGCTGTGGTGTTATTTGTAGGTGAGGTCAGTTGAACTCTCCAAAGGACCTTATTATAGAGAGGTGTAGGGTGTGGGGAGGCAGGATTTAAAATGCTCAGATCATAAAGAGGTGGGTCAAGCTTTAAAATTAGGGACGTCATGGTAGGAAATTCTGCAGCAAAGCATATGCTCATGCCCATCATTTGTTGATACCCTCAGTCAAAGACCACCAGTACACGACTGTTGTCAAAATTACAGCTACTGAGGGAGGCTTGCTGCAGCAACAGGCCACGCACCTTGGAGGTACTTCTTAGTAATAAGAAGGTGTAAGAAAGGGGCTTCTTAGAAGAGTTTGAGCCTGCATAGGTAATTTTAAGGAGGGCTCAGTTGAGCAGGGGTTTCTTTTGGATTGGGTGGTGTCAAAAAGTGGGAGTAATTCCGCAACTGGGTATCAATGTTAATTTAGGATGTAGGGGAAGGGAAAATAGAAGCTGTTGCTCATGTTAACCACAAGAGGGGGGTGCTGAGCCATGCTTCTGGTTCACACTGTGACTTTTGGTCTGTTTCACTGCATCAGGATCACAGTGACCTCATCTGATGTCAAGAGATTCAGGAATTGTTAATGTTCAGCTGAACATCGTGGCCCAGCAACGTGCCAGGACAGCTTTGCGCTCTCAGAGCGTCTTTTTCTGTCTCACGTTGAAACCACTTAAATATGCAGGAATAAACTAATAGTGTAAAACAAAATAATAAATCAAACTATACCTCCAATATGGGGCATAAAGTAGAGGAAGAAAAGCATTGTTTAGATTTTTGTTTTTAAAAAGATAGATTCAAACTGCAAAGCTAATGATACGCTACTTAAAAAAGATATGCTAAAATAAACCGCATATTGAAAGGGAAAAAAAGGCACAGCTACATCAGGGAAGTAAAAACAACTATCATGGTGGCTTGAGTGTTTACCATTAGCCAAGCAATTTTCACACAATAATTTATTTTTATAAGTATATGAGGCCGGCATTACTAATATTAACTTCAGTCTACAGAGAAGAAAACAAGTTCAGAGAGATTACTAAAAAGTAATAAATCTAGTACAGAGCCATAATTTGAATTTGGATTTAAGTTTGACTGAAAGGCATGCTTGCTACATTAACTCTCCAGAAATCAGAAGTGACATTAATACTGGACTAAGAATTTAAAGCAAGCAGAACAAAAACCCTTAACTGATAAAGAACCATTTCATATTGATAAAAGTTACAATCGAGCACAAAAATGAAATTTAAGTCCAAATAGCATCAAAATACATAATGAAAATTTATTAGAAATAAAAAATTAAAGGACATAATTATTAAGGAATTTTCAGCACTGTGTAACATAATAAAGTAGAACAAAGATATATGCAAAGAGAATACAAGTATAAGTCAAGTTTCCTTCAAGAATTTGATAATGAGGTAAACAATACTACACTTGCAGAGTTATAAAGGCAACTGAATGGATCAGACCATAGATACGGAGTTATCTTTTAGCTTTAGAATATTTTGAATAGATTAAGCTCCCCTTTCAGTACTACAGATATTGGAATTATTGGTTATGGAATATAAAATAGCTGGGTGAAATATTTAAACCTTTCATATTCACTTAAAGAGAAGATAGAAATGTGAATAAGCAACAACAGACTATAAAAAAATGACCAGATATGTTTAAAAATCAACCAAATAGAACTCTTAAAAATTAAATACAGTGGAAGCTGGGATAGCTCAGCAGGTTGAGAGCTTGCCTTGCAACTGTGAGGTCCAGGGATCGAGTCCTGGCCCCGGCCCTGCAAACCCATATGCAGGACTGTGGCACAACTGGTAACCACTGGGATGGCAGCGAAGGTTCTCACCTCTAATGCGAGAGGCCCCCAATTTGGTTCCCACCCCATGTGGCTCAGCATCCACCTGTGTGGAATGAAATTATGTCACAACTAGTGATGTACAACTATGGAGACTGCTCTGGGCACCTCTTCCTGTCCTCTCCCTCTCCTCTCAATCAAATCTTTAAAAAGTGAAATACACAATTCAAACTAAAAACTGCTATTTAGATTAAGCAGATTAAGTACTACTAAAGAAAGAATAAGTGACACAAATATATATGTACAAATATATAGTGTGATGTGTAAATATATAATATAATGTATACAAATATAACATGTATATATAATACATGTATAAAGTGGAGTCAGTGCATAGTGTTAAATATTTTTATTATCAACATGTAGGAAATAAATTAACCCAACATTTAACTAAAAAACCTAGAAAAGATTTAAAACAGCTTTCCTCAGGAAATACATCTATAAGTCCATAATGATATAAATCAAGGATGGAATAAATAAAAGGTGATGGGGCTGGGGAAAGAAGAGATTAATCTCTCTTGTAGAAGCATTCCAAATGATTTATGTAACTATTCCATCCTCAAGGAGTTGAATCATGACTGCCCTTTCTTAAATATGGCTGAGCATGATGACTTCTTTCCAAATAGTACAGTATGGAAAAGAGGTGAAAAAGAAGAGTAATTTTACAGGAGAGAAACCTAGCAAACACTACCTCAGCCAGGTGACTAAGGTGAATGAATATCAGCAGTGATTAGTTCTTGATGATTATGTATACCTTTGGCATGATGTAGTGAAAATGACACACTATGTGGTCTTTTCCCAAACTCAACACCAGTCTAATCATGAGAAAAATATCAGACAAATTCCACTAGAACGCCATTCTACAAAATATTTGACCAATGCTTAGCAAACTGTCAAGGTCATCAAAAAACAAGGAAAGTCTGAGAAACTCATTGTCAAATGAAACCTAAGGAGACAGACATAACTAAATGTAATGAATCATGAATGGGATCCTGCAACCACAGAAAGGGATTGAGTAAAAAAATAGGGAAATATGAATAAACTGTGGACTTTTGGTAATAATATATCACTACTAGTTCATTAATTGTGGCAAATGTACTAAAGAAAGACAATAATAGGGAAGGTGGGGATGCTGGGATAGCTCAGTAGTTGAGCACTTGCCTTGCAATCATGAGGTACGGGGTTCGATTTCTGGCTCTGGCCTGTGCAACCTTGTATGCTGAACTGTGGCACAACCACCAGGACGGCTTGGCGGAGAAGGTTCTTGCCTCCCCTGTGGGAGGCTCTTGATTTAGTTCCTGCCCTGCACGGCCTAACATCCACCTGTGGAATGAAACCATGTCACAAAGAATGATGTGCAATTATGGAGACTGTTCTGAGCCCTCCTTCCTTCTCTCTCTCTCATACTTCTCTCAAACAATAAAAGAAATCTTTAAATTAAAAAATAGGGGAAGCCGGGATGGCTCAGTGGGTTGGGCGCTCACTTTGCAGCGCCGGGGACCGGGGATCGAATCCTGGCCCCGGCTCGTGTGGAACCATGTGCTGAACTGGGAGCTCCCCCAGTTCAGTTCTCTCTCTGTCTATGTCTCTGTATCTCTTTCCCTGTCAAAAATAAATAAATAAAAATATATTAAAAAATAGGTTTTCCAGTTTTCCCAGCACCATTTACTAAAGAGGCTTTCTTTTCCCCACAGTATATTTTTTGATCCTTTATCAAAAATAATCTGTCCATAAATTTGTGGGTTTATTTCTGGGTTTTCAATTCTATTCCATTGGTCCATGTGCCTGTTTTTCTGCCAGTACCAAGCTGTTTTGATTACTGAGGCTTTGTAGTACAGA